>JAUMHB010034898.1:0-41418 GCA_032359685.1 Pittosporum tobira | reverse complement strand
AAAAATAATTCGACTAGAGAAATAACAAAAAGGAAGATTTTTATTTATTAAATCATTCTCAAATATTCGGGTTCTCACAGTTTAGACTTTGGAATGCACAATGAATTTTTAGGAAAAAGAACAGATGCAATTGGACTACGGGGTTGGAAACTGCAAAAGTCAAACCAAAGGTCAAACTAAGCTACCTTATGGTTGGCCTTACGGGCGTAAGGCTGCTTCTAAGGTAGCCTGGGCAGTTCTTAAGGCCTTGGTTTGGCTTAGCAGCTCATTTGTGAGGGAAAGTTTGGCTATTTCAAGGTTCCAACCAAAAGGTTTACGCCCGTAAGCCCTCAAAATACCAAATTCAAGCTTCTTAACAAGCATGTAAACACTCTTCAACATCCAAATCATTGAATTCAATAAGAAATCACAATAATTCAAGCCCAAATTAGCAAAATCCACCAAAGTTCATTGCTTAAGATCGATCAAATTTCTTTAAATCTAGCGACCGGGTAAGCTTGGGTATTGATTGTGTGATTGTCTAGAGTGAAAATGCATACACGGAGGTCAAGTAAATGGGCCATAGGTGCTTCATCACAAGAAGAATCAAGTCGCTCGCGAGGTGCTCGACGAAATGCACCAATGAATCCATACGGCATAATCTTCTGCGACAACGAGCAAGAGGACCGGTATAACGTCCTTGCACAACGTTCAATCCTCAACACACGTTATATGAACTTCTTTTGTCTAAAGGATTTGGGTTTTCTTGACGATATCTGATGGATGAACGATAATGTTGGATGGATGAACCTTATCGAAATAAAGCACGCTACTTACGTTGACTTGGTTCTCGAGTTTTTGAGTAGCCTTAAGCTTAAATTGGAGGGAACTGCACCTGATTTTGCCTTCCGATTCATGAACACTAAGTACCATCTAAGTTTGCCGGAATTCAATGCCATTTACCAATTTTTGATTGACAAGAATTAGATGCAACTAAGCACGTTCAACTCAAACCAATTATTGTACCATATAACAGGGCAAGAAAATTCAACTTTGAAGGCTACCAACGTGCACAACCTTTGCTTCCAGTACATGCAGCGCTTTATAGCACATACCATCTACAGACGGGGCGATAGTGATGGGGTATTGAGACGAGATGAAATATTCATCGTTTCAGCCATGCTTACATAGAAAGAATTTGAAACCAGGCTGTGTTTCTTGAAGCATCTTAACAAGCATGCCAGGTTATCAAAAGGCGATATCGTATTTAGTGGCCTCATCACCCCTGTAGCGATGCACTTAGGGATCGATTGCACCAACATGATTGAAGCTTAGGGAAGTAATACGATCGACATCGACTCTTGCATTGTGTTGCATATGATTGCTCGCCAAGGCCACCATTATTATATTTGTTTCAAAACCGCCTACCGGATGCTTTTGCCTTCTCCAAGCACTTTTGTTCAAGACGAATGTAACTAGATATATTTGAAAGTGTTTAATGCGATTGAATGAGCCAACATACCACCGAAAAGACAACGTTTGGCTGAGGAGCCCGAAGAAGATACGGACATGGGACTGAAGGATGTTCTTGACTACTCTGGTTTACGCGATGATTTTGGTCAGCCGATTATTTTTACTACCTCCGGTGGACATGATGAAGCTGGTCCGAGTGGAACACAAAGTGGAGCTAGGAATGCCGACATTCATGTTACTTTGGCTAGGATCGAGGCAGAGCAAGCACGACAAGGAGCTATGTTATAGCAGCTCGTAGATTGGCACATCTCCTAGGGTCACTTTAGCCCGCCTCCGCCTTAGCATCCAGGTGTGTTCGTTTATTTTCTCCCATTATTATGCTTTACTTGCTTTATATTAGGGAGACAATGTATATTTCATGCTTGGGGGAGGGAATATGTGCATATTTCTTGTGTATCCATATTTTAATGTTTTATTTTTTTTATTTTCGTTCTTAGTTTATTTTTATTATTAAAATTTTTTTGAATAATTTAGAAAAAGAAAAAATAATAAAATAAAGAGTTGGAAAGAAACAAGGAGCAAAAATGCCCATCAACTCTATAGGCAAAAGCCTATATATAAAAAAATACGAGGAAAAATCAAGTACTCCTTTGAGATCTTAGTATTTAAAGGAATGATCCATGTCAATGGATAAGAAAAACCATCCTTTTGGTCGGAGGTCTAAAGCATTGCGCTTAAAGGTAAAAGTCTAACCTAGTATTTTAAATATCTCTGAGTTAATACACGCTACACATGAGCACATGGACACTTTTTGAGTTGAATTATAGGGAACAGGGGAGAATTATGAAAACTTAGACTTATTGTGGATACATGCCCTTAAGTGGTGCAAAATTTTATTTATGTATGATGAGGTATTGATTTCTTAATTGCAGATTATTACTCTTAGATAATTTTCTTCATAAGCTTTGTAAATTCGTAATTGTTCTGTGGATTTCAAATGTTAAAAATCAAGAGATAAATTTCCTTTAAAATGTTTTTCAAGATTAGTTTGCTTGGGGACAAACAATGGTTTAAGCTTGGGGGAATTTGTCTAGTACTTTTTATATCTATATTTTCTTGCGATTATTCTCGTGATTTACTATGAAAATGCTTGGATTGGACTTATATATCCTTGTTTGGGTTAACATATCATCAATCCAAGGGATTAGATTGTATCTATGGTTATTGGGCTTGTATTGCAGAGAATTGGGAAAATGCTTATTTTAGAGGAAAAACCAAGTTTGACCTGATCCCGAATAGACAATAATTGTCAGAACCGAAGTAGAAAGTAAAAACCAAAATCCAGGGGACTTTAAGGCCAAGCTTACGGCCGTAAGCTTGACCGTAAGGTTAGTTTACGGTTGTATTGTTGCTTGTAAGGTGGCCCATGAGGTTTTACGCGACTTTGGTTGACTTTTTTGGGAAGTTTTGACTTATGCGATTTGGGGCTTTTCCAAAGAGTTGGATATGGACTAAAAGATGGCAAACCTAATTTGTGTCAAATTATGATTAGTTCCAAGATTGAAAGCTATAAATACCTCCTCCTAGCTCAAATTTAAAGCTATGATTAGTTAGTAATTAGTTATTTAGTTATTCTTAGTTTAAAAATCAAATCTTTAGTTATTAGTTAGATAACAAAAAGAAGTTCTTAGTTGGTACATAGTTGTAATAGTTAGTCCTCGTGGGATCGATATTTTTTATACTATAACTTGACTGGTGTACACTTGCACTGTTCGTCCGACCAGCAGGCTCAGCTGGCTCCAGTTATGTCGACTATTCAGACTAGGTCTATTGTGGCGGGACCTTCGGTACCTCTGAAATGCCTATATTGGAGAGGAGGGTTGCAAGCTTGGAAAGTTTATTAAGGGAAAAAGAAGATAGTGAGGCATGATAGAGACGCAAAATAGAGGAGTATATGGATGCGGCACATCGTTGGCAGCATGCCTTCTAACGTATGACGATGAACTATCGATGATGCATCATGAGGCCTTTAGGAGGTTAAGGATATGATAGAGCCAGGGTTACTGAGAGATAGGGTGATGGCTGTTATTGGCCAGCTTGATCATGACTTGGAGTATTGTTGGGGTTACGAGTGTGAGTGGGCTAGGACGGGCCCTTAGTAGACAGTAGTGTTAGGATGATGACCTTTTGGAGTTAGTACGTTTGAGCGGTTATATATGTGTGTGCGTGTACATGTGTATTAAAATAGATCCTAGTAGTAATGGCTATGTATAATAATACTATCAGACTGATATGATGTAAAAAGAAATTTTGACTGTAATATAAAGTTTGAGTTACTTATAGTATTGTTTAATTTATATTATGGAATATTAAGTATTATGTTGTATTTCAGAAATATGCCGCCATGATGTGCACCAAATCAATATCAAAATGAACCTGAGCAACTTGAAATGAATCATATACAACAATTTGTGAACTTGCTTTATGATGACCTCCTGAATGTCCCTCAACCCGCTCAAGAGAACCCCACATCAGCAGCACTACCTGTACGCATAGCAACAATCAAAGAATTCAAAAATATGGAACTACCTACTTTCGGTGGTAGCCAAGAACCTACTAAAGCACAAAATTGGGTTAACTACTGGTAGGAAGCAACATATGCTAAAGAGAAGCAAGGGATACATGGAGATGAAGAAGCAAATACGGCAGGATATAGTAGAGAAGCAAGAAGAATTCAAAAAGCTGAAGGAAATAGAGCAAAACAAAAGATCTCCTGGGAAAGGTTCAAAGAGTTTTTTTTTTAGAAGTATATTCCGATTAGCATCTCAAACAGAGTGAAAAAGAAGTTTATGAATTTACAATAAGGTGATATAATGGTCACACAGTATGCAGCAAAGTTTAGTGAGTTGTATTGGTTCGCACCGCAATTGGTGAATACCGAGAGGAGACAAGCTAAAAGGTTTGAACAAGGATTGAGGCCATGGATTTATAAAAATGTTGTTGTATTGGAAATTGATAACTTTCATCGATTAGTTAAGAAAGCAATAATAGCTGAGGAGAGTGGATGAGCTTTGTCCAATTTAAACAAAAACCAAAGATGAGGAAATTTTAGGAAAAGAGGGAAAATGATGGGAAGGCGAAGACGGTTCAGGTGTCTCAAGCTGAGAGTCGAGGTAACAACGTTACCTGTAGGAAAAGACCTAGTGAAGAAGGTACCGAGGGGTCCAACCGAATAAGGAAAAATAAAGAATGTCAGATTTTTGGGAAAAACCATAGAGGAAGACCGTGTCTAAAGGGGAAAAGTGTGTGTTATCGTTGTAACCAACCGAGCATATGTCCAATAATTGCCCTAACCCACAAGTCTAAATCTATTTTTCATGTGGGGAGACTAGACACATTAACTTGAATTGTCCCAAGAAGAGTTTTACTTGACCAATTGGGAGTAGTTGATCAAAAATGACACCTAAGTTAACCGGAGCTAACGCAGTACGACTTCGATCAATTGTTCGTACTTTCAATATGACGGTGAAAGAAACTAGGGAAGTCGATGACTTTGTGATAGGTACACTGTCCGTAAACTCCTCCCCAATGTATGTGTTATTTGATTATGGTGCTATGCGATCTTTCGTATCCGATAAATTTATGCTTGAGTTAAATATAAATCCCAAATCACTAAACAAAATATTAAATATGGAGGTAGCAAGTCAGGAGGTACTCTCTGTGCGTAGCGTATGTAGGAATTGTCCAATAGAGATTCACGAATATAAGTTCCTTATGAACTTAATACCATTTCCATTTAAAGAATTCGATATTATTTTGAGAATGGATTGGTTAGTTACATATGAGGTTAATATTGATTGTCGTAGAAAATGTGTAGTCCTCAAAACACCATTGAAATAACAGATTATATTTATAGGAAGTAAAGGTTCGAAGTCTACGAATTTTCTTATGATAATCCAAGCTAAGAGAATGTTACGAAAGGGTTGTAAGGCCTTTTTAGCTCACGTGAAAGATACCCAAGTCAAAGGAACTAGTATGGAGAATATTCCAGATGTATGTGAGTATAAAGATGTTTTTCCTGATGATTTACTAGGATTGTCTCCAAATCAAGAAGTTGAGTTTTCTATAAATCTTGTGTCGGGCACCACGCTGATTTTAAAAGCTCAGTATATAATGGCCCTAGTTGAGATGAAAGAATTAATGACTCAGTTACAAGAGTTGTTAGATAAATGATTCATTCAACAAAGCGTCTCACCATGGAGAGCACCTGTCCTATTCGTGAGAAAGAAAGATGGATCAATGCGGTTACGATTGATTATCGGGAATTGAATAAAGTAACTATTAAGAATAAGTATCCTCTACCGATAATTGATGATTTTTTTGATCAATTGAAAGGCGCAACCTATTTTTCTAAAATTGATTCTGATGACGGCCTTTAGGACTCGTTATGGACACTATGAGTTTTTAATGATGTCATTCGGTTTGACAAATGCTCCTGCAACCTTCATGGATTTAATGAACCTGACATTCAAATCATAATTGGATAAATTTGTTATAGTGTTCATGACGATATATTGCTCTATTCTAGTACAAGGGAGGAACACGCTGAGCATCTCAGAATAATGTTGGAAACACTGAGAACGAAGAAATTGTATGCCAAATTCTCAAAATGTTCATTTTGGTTAAATCGTGTACAGTTCCTTGGGCATGTAGTAGATAAGGATGGTATCTCAGTTGATCTAACCAAAGTAGAAGCAATGATGCAGTGGTCACAACCAAAGACACCTAAGAAAGTAAAAAGTTTATTGGGATTAGCGGGCTATTATAGGATATTTATTCAACATTTTTCCAAAATAGCCACACTTTTAACTAATTTGACTCAAAAGTCAACCAAATTTGAATGGACTCCGGAATTTGAAATGAGTTTTCAAGAGCTGAAAAAGAGATTAACAATAGCCCCTGTACTAACAATACCTGATAGTAATTGTGTATTTGTGGTGTATAGTGATGCTTCACTAAAAGGTCTAGGTTGTGTATTGATTTAACACTAGAAAGTAATTGCATATACTTCCCGACACTGAAAGAGTATAAGAAGAAATATCATACACATGATTTAAAACTAGCTGCAATAGTGGTTGCATTAAAAATATGGAGACGTTAAATGTATAAAGAGCAATGCGAGATTTACATTGACCATAAGAGTTTGAAGTATATTATTAGTAAAAAAGAATTAAATATGCATCAAAGGAGGTGGTTGGAGTTCATTAAAGATTACGATTGCACATTTAACTACTACCCAAGAAGAGCTAATGTGGTCGTTGATGCTTTAAGTTGAAAGGAAAGACTCAATGTGTTATTGGCACAAGAAGAGTTGCGAAAGGATTTCGAACATCTATAGATATAAGTGGTATTTCTGAAATAAAGAATAAAGATACTAAATGCAATTAGTGTGAAACCTACCTTATTTGACAAAGTCAAATAAGTGCAAGGAAAAATTGAAGCTGAGAAGAAGAGGCTATTAGAGAAAGAAAAGGGTAAATGCCACTTGGATAACTCTCGAAAACTAAGGTTTGAGAATCATTACTAAGGTTTGAGAATCGTGTTTGGATTCCACAAGATGAAGAATTGAGAGATGAAATTATGCAAGAAGCCCATAACTCGAAGTTTTCCATTCATCTCGGAGACACAAAATTGTATCGAGATATTTATAGAAATTATTGGTGGCTTGGTATGAAATTAGATATGGCTGAATGAGTGAGAAGATGTTTAACTAACCAGCGAGTAAAAGTAGAACATCAAAGGCCTAGTGGATTGTTACAGCCTCTAGAGATCCCAGAATGTAAATGGGAAAATATTACTATGGATTTTGTCGTGGGATTACCGACAACCATAAAAGGATGTAATGCCATTTGGGTGATAGTAGATTAGTTAACTAAATGGCTCATTTCCTCCCAATTAAAGAAATGTATCGAATGAAGCAACTGGTTAAATTGTATATAAAGGAAATTGTAAGCAGACATGGAGTGCCTACATCCATTGTTTCGGATCGTGATGCTAGGTTTACCTCTAGATTCTGGAGTTGTTTCCAGAATATCTAGGGACACGCTTGGATATGAGTGCAGCGTATCATTCCCAAATAGATGGGCAGAGTGAACTAATTATTCAAACTTTAGAGGATATGTTGCAAGCTTGCGCCATAGACTTTAAAGGAAATTGGGATGATTATTTCCACTCATTGAATTCGTTTACAATAATAGTTACCATACTAGCATTGGAATGGTACCGTTCGAAGCCTAATATGGAAGAAAATGTCGAACTCGGCTTTATTGGACTGAAGTGAGTGAACAGAAGTTGGTAGGGCCTGAAGTGCGAGAATGAAATTAAAATCATTCATACTAGAATGAAAGCAGCCCAGGATTGATAAAAGCAATACGAAGATAGTCACCGAAAAGATCGTGTACTAGAAGTAGGTGATTATGCATTACTTAAGGTATCACCCTGGAAAGGCTTAATGTGGTTTGGAAAGAAGGGAAAGTTAAGTCCTAGGTTTATTGGACCTTTTCAAGTTTTATGAAAGAGTGGTCCAATCACATACGAACTTGCACTACCTCCATCAGTAGGACACCTGCATAACATATTTCATGTATCATCGCTTCTACTGTTCAAGCCTGACTTTAAGTGAGTTATTGACTACGAGCCGATAGAAATCAAAAACGATTTGACATATGAAGAGGTTCCCACATAAATTGTAGATTGACAAGTAAAGGTGTTGAACAATAAAGAGATTCCATCTGTGAAATTTATATGGCACAACCATGATATAAAAGAAGCTACATGGGCAACCGTTTTTTTTTATTGCAACGGTTCCAACTCTTGCTATAGAATTATGCCCATGCCAAGTATTTGATCAATTGCAATGACCTTTTTTAAATAACTACGGGAGGTGGCCGTTGGTATAGACCCTATAGCAACGGCCATCTCCCTCAAGATTCTGCTCACTACTAGAAATTTCACCTATAGCTACGGCCACAAAATGACCATTGCTATAGCCGAAGATTAGATCAATAACAATGGCCAAATTGAGCTAGAGAATCGGTCATTACCGTAGCTATAGCTCTTGTTTTTACCAAAAAAAAATTATAAATTTCATTTTCCTATTTCCCTCCAAATCAGATTCCCATAAATAAAATATAACGTAACTTTTATTAGTGAAAACTTACTCAAAATGTCAAAATACAAATCATGTTGTTCACATACATTCCCATTCAAAAGTATAATAAACATAATTAAAATTTATAAACATTACAAGTGTCTACAAGAGGTATTTCGACTCGAGAATAAAATATGTGAAAGAGACGATACACTAAAAATTAGAGATTCGTCCATGTACGAGCAGCCATGTGCCTCATGCACATTCGGAGAATTGCTCTACGATATAGGTCTACGAAATAGAGGATAACCAATTATCCAAGTTGCATAAAGATCAAAGAACCTATAAGTTATAAAATATTTTGTAAAATTTGAAGTTCAGAGAAAAACAATAATAGAAAATAATCCAATGAGATATGCTCAGTTTCAGAATTTTTTAGCTAGAAACAGTCACCTTTTTTCTAAGCATGCTCTTCGTTGTTGCTTCTCTGTTTTGAGCTAAATATGAGAATCTACCGTCTCTAAAGCATTTAGTTCCTCACTTTGACCCTCCAAGAAAAGAAATTCCAGCTTATTGTCTATCTTCTTGCACACTTGCTACTGTAGTATCCTTAGATTGCTTGGAACTGTCAATCCACCCCTTCATTTCCACCATAAAACCACCACAAACGAAGTAATTAATTAAATAAATCTTTATATATATATATATATATATATATATATATGTACACAGATTTGAGTATTACTTGAGCAAGGGAACTAATGATCAACATTCCAAGCAAAAGGTGAAGCTAGATCGACATGACAATATAGAACATTACCATATTGGTCGACCCTGAAAGTTGAAGGATTGAAGCCAACATTCCTATAATAAGTACAAGTTAAAATATGAACTCTCAATATAAACAAGTAGAATAATAGAGCAATCTCGAAAGCAAAATTCAGTTAATTACCCAAGGTGGTTGAGTTGCTTCCATAGAAGACTGACAAATATCTTGGGTTTTGTGGTGGGCTTTGCTTCAGGTCAATAATTGGAAACATCTCATCTAGATCTTTCACTCTCAGACCCTAACACCAAATTCATAACAATCAATAGTTACTCACAAAGCCTATCAAAATTGTCGGAGCAAACTCCGATATCTGCTTAATTGAAGAATAGTTCTCAGAAAGCCCAATAAAGACATTATTATGATTCATATGTAGACAGCCAAAATTGAAGAACAGTTCTAAAAAAATAATGAAGAACATTTTGCATAATTTTAAAAGAAAGACAAATTATAGATAAGAGGGATAATTTTTTCAGAAGCATGTAACCAATGTGCCAACTCAGATAACTTTGAATAAAATGAGCATATGGACATTAACAGAATGAGGAGAAAGAAATGTATGATGTAGAAAAGGAATCAGTTGAGTCATACTTCTTAAGACCCAGAATATTAACAAGAGAATCAAAACCAAACAATTCCAATTTGCATAATGTAATTCTTCACTCCAATTCAACAATTCCAAACCAAAGTTTATATCATTCATTTGAAATGTGTTTATATATAAAAACGAAGTAAATGAAGGAGCTAATACATTGTTGTAACCATTGGATAAACCCCATAATTCTACAAAATGAAGTGAATAAAGCTAATTAACTTACTAGTCACGAAATGAAGTGAATATTAACTAATCGGGTTTGATTTTCTAGTGATAATACCATGTCAAAGGTTATATCATACAGTAAGTTCCACGCTTTTGTTTTTTTTTTTAATTCAGTTATTGCTTTCTTATACTCAACTCTGCCATAGTTTTCTTATACTGACAGTTTCCAATACTTGTGGCCTCATTTGTTATGGCATACACTTGTTATTTTTTTGTGGGCTTATTAAATATATTGACTGTTCAACTACCACTTTCTGTTTCAGAAAACAGTTGTGTCAGTGGATCTACTTTGTTCAAAGTGCAGGAAGAAGGTGATGAAGTTAATATCAAGTATAGAAGGGATAAATTCTATCGTCCTTGACCCCTCAAAAAATACAGTGACAGTAATTGGTGAAGCAGATCCGGTATGTATCATTAGAAAGGTGAGGAAATTTAGAAGGTCTGCACAAATCGTGAGTATTGGTCCTCCCAAGGAAGACAAGAAGGACGAGAAAAAAGAAGCAATTCTTTCTCTTCCAAAAACATGTCAGAGATGCGAGGTTTGGTACGTTGTTGGCCAGGATTATACTCCCTGTCACATTTTATGATATGTCATGGAACAAAAATATTTCACTGTTTTTCTGCACTTGAACTTGCTATCTTAAGCACACTTTGTTGCTTGTTTTCTGCCTGCCAAATGTTTGTTCATTGTTTGTTCGAGTTCAACTGAATGCCATTGTCGAGGTCAGGTATCCTTCAATTTTAGAATTCTGGGAAGAGTTAGAAATCGAATTTTGGTTCGGGTTTACTATTAGCTACCTTTACTACATACAATAAAGTATCTAGGACGCGACGGAGTTGAACTGAAATCACTGTAAATACATCTGCAGGACATGTTAGTATTCTGGATTTGGTACTAGGTTGGGAAATGGTTCTACTGATCTGTGTAACATGTAAACATTTGAAATTTGCGACCAAGATTTCTTGTTGAATTAAGTTATTATTATTATTATTATTATTATTATTATTATTATATATATGTCGTCGTACAAAAGAATTAAATAAATAAATAAGGGTCGGTTTGGATTTTGGAATGGACAAATCTTTGACTGAAGAAAAGAAAAACATTGTTTACGATTTGTAGGGCATCGAGAATTGCTTTCCTCCTATTGTTGGTAAGGTTCAAACCCGTATAAAACTTGGAATTAAGCTAATTTAAAATCCGAAAAGCATTCTAATTTCCGACAAGGATCCATTTTCTGATTTGATAGATCTATAACAAACAAGAAGAATGACTTTGAAGAAAAGTCTTCGCTTTTTAGATCTGATAAGTATATACTTCCTCTCTTCACAAAAAAAAAACGAATTCAGGTCATATTTTTAATTTTTAATTTTTATTTTATGTTACATTAATTTTTTTTTTATCATTATAAAATATACATACAAAAATAATTTTGTTAATAAAATCTATTATATTTTAAAAAATTAATTTATATTTTTTATATTTTATTCATCAATATTTTTAGACGGAAGAAAGTAATATGGACGTAGGGCCATCTTCGGTGAAACATATTATTTAATACTGGTACCAACATATGGGCAAAAAAACAAGCTCATCTAATCCTTTTCACTGCTAAAGACTTGAGGGAATGCAATCGGTGGTTACACTCAAAATTAAGATTTTCCAATTAGTATAATTTTTATATATTTTTTAATTAACTTCTTGAATAACGTAAAAAATTTTGTGTGATTAAATCTGTTAAATAAGTATGTGTAAAGAGATTATATACAATTAATGCTTTAAATATTTTTAAGGATAAAATTACCCGAATTTAATGTTGGTAGATTTTTTTAAAATAAAAAATTATTATATAAATTTAATACTATTAAATAAATTTTTTTAAAAATCAATTTGAATGTTTTGTTATCTTTAAAAATTGTGTCACATTAACTTCGTTTCAAAACTTAAAATTTTAGCTTAATCTAGGAGTTGAATTTTTTTATTTTTTTATTTTCGCGTAAAGCGAATAGAATAGGGTACTAAATTATACCTTTGCAACAGCAAAAAGAGTAATGAAAGGAGAAAAAAAGGAAATAAAATAAAATAGGTTCACGTGCAGCAAAACCCATAGGTGACAAGCTGATCCGCCACATGCTCGGATTACCAAAATTTCGTACTGGCCAAGTAATCATATATCTATATATAATAAGATAATAGTAATAAATATATAGTATTTAATTACATAAACTATTTTACTTATTCTAGAGTCACCGCCTTAATTAGTCATACCTCAAAAACTTGGTCCTGCATTTGTTCCTTAATCTCCTACTTTCTGCCGTCACTCGTTAACGATGGACTCTTTAGCCGAGAACCTTCCCTCCTCGAAAGCCCTATCCTCCGCCATCACAGTCGGCGCCACCGCCGTTGTTTTCCTGACCATGGCCAACGAACTCATCCCCCGCAATCTCTCCGACTACTTTTCCTCCTCCCTCCAAAAACTATCCAACCGCTGGTCCTCCCAACTTACCGTCGTCATCGAAGAATTCGATGGCCTCACTTCAAACCTCATGTTCGAAGCCGCCGACGTCTACTTGGGCTCCAAGGTCTCTCCTTGGATCACAAGAATCAAAGTGAAGCAGCCCAACAAAAGCGAAGAATTAGCAGTCACAGTAGACAAGAACCAAGAGATTTCCGACTTATTCGAAAACGTAAAATTCAAGTGGCGTTTGCAATCCGCAGCCATTAAAAACCAATCCAATAAAAAGGAAAGCAAGAATAATTCATCATCACTAATTCCATTAGAGCTTCGATACATCGAGCTTAGTTTCCACAAAAAGCACAAAGATATGGTTTTGAAGAGATACTTACCGTTTATACAGCATAAAGCGAAGGCGATTAAAGAGGAAATTAAGGCGGTTAAGCTAAATACAGTTGATTATAGTGGCACAGATTACTGGGGTTCAGTTGTATTGAATCATCCTGCGACTTTTGAGACAGTGGCCATGGATCCTGAGATGAAGAGAATGCTTATTGAGGATATTGATAAATTTGTGGGCCGGAGGGATTACTATAGAAGGATCGGAAGGGCTTGGAAACGTGGGTATTTGTTCTACGGACCACCTGGTACTGGAAACTCGAGCTTGGTTGCAGCCATGGCTAATTATCTCAAGTTTGATGTGTATGATTTGGACTTGAGGGAAGTGCAGTGTAATTCTGATTTGAGAAGGTTGTTGATTGGGACGGCGAATCGGTCTATACTTGTGATTGAAGACATTGACTGCAATGTTGGGGTGCAGAATCGAGAATCCGAGAGTGAAGCAAATTCTGCTGAGGAAGATAAGGTATGCCTATTCCTGAATTTGCTAACTCATACCTCTTCTCCACGATAAACTGAATTTACTACTAATTATCAAAATAAATACGTTTAATTTCTAATTCGGAAAATGGTCAATTTGACAAATCGTGGACATTTCTTCGGTGGTACCTAGTATCAGCTAATCAATGCCTCTTTCTATTTGAAAAAGAACAAAATGGCATATGTATGTTTTATTTTTATTTTTTAAATTTTCCTTTTTATTTTTATAGTTAACTCTATCGGGGATACTCAACTTTATTGATGGGTTGTGGTCGAGCTGCGGGGATGAACGAATCATCATCTTTACAACCAACCACAAGGATCGTCTTGACCCTGCATTGTTGCGACCCGGTCGTATGGATGTACACCTGGAGATGTCTTATTGTTCCTTTAGTGGGTTCAAGACACTGGCCTATAATTATCTCAAGATTGTTGATCATAAACTATTCGGGAAGATTGAGGTGTTGCTAGCGAAAGTGCAGGCAACACCAGCAGAAGTTGCAGGAGAGCTAATGAAGAGTGACGACGCTGAAACTGCACTACAATGCCTAATCGAAAGCCTCCTAAGCAAGCAAAATAGCAGGGGCCACGGCACCAACGATTGCGGACATTGATTAGCAACGTACTAGCGTAGTGAGCAAATTGCCACAATGATTTGAGTAAAGTCGGTTCTAGGATTTTTTAAAGGTAGATGGAATTTTTTCTTCCAAATATTGGATGGAACAATGGGGATGTTAAATATGGTTTGCCTTTTGGCTTTACTGTTAACCAGGGCCTCAAGTAAACAGTCCACGTGTTTTACCACTCCCCCAACTCTTACCCGAGGTTCCCTTTTATTCTTTATAAAATTATGGCTTTGCTTGGTTACACAAAATGAGTTCTACTTGTCATATTTTTTTAATCACAAAAAGAACACTATTTTTATTGGAAATAATAGTAATATACTAATAATATTTTTTTATTTTTTTTTTGAGTGGATAATGACAATAATTTCACTAAACTTATATTGTATCTTAAATCTCAAATCAATCAGGTAAATCCGACAAGAACCATTAATTTTATAATATTATAATAGACAAAAAAATTTACCTAACAAGAAAACAAGATTTTTGTACCATTATGGACTTAATGGACAAGAAATTCCTCCCAAAGGGGGAACAAAATTCCGCTTAAAAAGTAACGGGAAAAATATAACTCACTTGTATCGTGACAGTCAGTTCTGGAACGGATGGATAGTTCAAAGTATAATATAATTCAACAATGATAAACAATTAAACACTAAAAATAGTCATACATGAGAACATCAATCAAAGTCATTCATATTCAGAACAAAGAATGTAACGATCAGCTCCAAAACTGAACATCGCAGTCTCTTAAGTGAAAAAACAGTAGGAAGCCTCCATTTCAGTATTTTTCCTAACCTCACTATATCACCATTTTCATTTCAATCTTCTGGTGAGGATAATAATCAACGAGTTCGAAGTCTGCAGCCACAAATGAATCTATATCCTTTTTTGCTGGATTGACCTTCAGTATCTGTGTATTGCAACATTAGAGAAAACATAATGCCGCAAGGAAAGAGAAACATAAATTCATTTAAGAAGGGCAAGAATATTTTTTTGGACACATTACCCAAGATGGATAATAATCTATTCCGGAAATTCATATCAAAACACTACATATCACACTTATTCTAAAAAATGAATGGACATTTTGTCCATGGTATAAGAGCACTATTGACTTAAAAAATTGACTTGTAACATTTTAAAATTTAAAATCACATGAATTTGTTTGATTATAGTCGATACGATTGTGAAAATCTTGAACTATTTGAAAAATATAATAAGTTGCAAAAAACAAGTTTTTCAAAACTCGGATGGATTCATGTAAATTTGAATTTGAAAATGTTAAAAATCGACATTCCAAAGTCAATAGTGCTCTTATATTGTACTCACTGGGAAAGGTTTAGGACGTTTCTGAAGCTGCTCTTCAAGAGGCTTAATATGAGTTTTGTAAACATGAGCATCCCCAATCACATGGATGAAATCACCAGCAACGAGACCTGAGAACGAAAATCATAGATATAATTGGAGGTACAGTCTTATGGATGTGATAGCAAGTAACCGAAACAAGACAAATCTTGGACCGAGAGGAGGTAGAGCAAAAAAAATATTAATTGCTTCAAAATTTTAATTAAATATGAAATTAAGTCCATACCACAGACATGAGCAATCATGCATGTTAATAGAGCATAAGATGCAATGTTAAAAGGTACACCAAGACCCATATCAGCAGACCTCTGATACATTTGACAGGATAGCTTGCCATTGGCAACGTAAAACTGCAACAGACAATTTGATTTAAGTAGTAAATCAATGCTAAATGGTGCATATGTGTGTGTGTTTTGAAAATAAAGAACAGACTAGCATGAGTGAAACCTGTGCAAACATGTGGCAAGGTGGGAGAGCCATCAAGTTAAGATCAGAAGGATTCCAAGCAGAGAGGATAATCCGCCTATCATCTGGTGTATTCTTGATCTTGTCAATCACATCTAACAATTGGTCAAATCCTTGGCCCGTGTAGTCAGCATGCATGTTGGTGTACCTGAAGATCATAAATAACCCTTTAATAGAAATTCCTTAAAGGAGTTATATATCAATAATGCTTGTTCCAGATTATTATGCTCAGTCTACCACTAACCTAGCTCCGAAGTGTCTCCACTGGAACCCATATATGGGTCCCAGGTCACCCTCTTCTCTGTCTGCAAGACCAATACTGCGAAAGCAACAATTTCAGAATTTTTCCAGGATGAAATTGCGAGGGTAAAAGTAAACTTGATAGATCAAACTGATTACCTGTCGAGGTAGTCTCTTGATGCGTTGCCATCCCATATATGAATGTTTTCCTTCTGCAGAACCTGTTACAACAAAAATTATAACTCACGCTCTTTAATTGATTAGAATTTTGCAGTTTGCTTTAATCGTGTTTTTGAGCATTGAACAGGAAAAGAAAACATTAATTTTTAAAAACTGTTGGAAACCATATCATTACCTTCGCATTTGTTGAACCACTGATAAACCACAAAAGCTCCTCAACAACACCTCGCCAGAAAACCCTCTGTGAAACAGAACACAGTCAGCAACAAACTAGTATACACCACATAACGATTTAAATTAATCAAGCAAGTATATTAACTGTACCAGCTTAAAAAACCAGAAATATGGTGTGCATCATAAAAAATTTATGATGACAAGGGTAATACAAATTTCAAACAGATCAACAGAATTTTTTTTTTAAAAAAAAAAGGAGAAAGAAAAGAAAAGAAAAAAAGAAAGGCACTGATTACTCAACATAAAATACAATACACTGCAGCTTCAAAGAGAATAAAAATTCCATACCTTAGTCGTAAGGAGTGGAAAAGATTTACGCAGGTTAAATCGCATCTGTGTATGGTACATAAAATGAATTAGAGGCTATAAAATGCTCTTAAAATACAAAATATCACTGCATAAGCAGATCAGGAAGAACATGAAACAAAGAAGTGGGCCAAGTGGCAGATTGAAATAATGTTAGGACTACCTGACAACCAAATTTCGAAAGAGTACCGGTCCCCGTCCTGTCACCCTTCTCGTTGCCACTAGAGATGATATCTTGAACAAGTCTCAGATACTTCAACTCATCATGCTTCTCAAAAA
Source organism: Pittosporum tobira (assembly GCA_032359685.1). Classification (NCBI taxonomy): domain Eukaryota; kingdom Viridiplantae; phylum Streptophyta; class Magnoliopsida; order Apiales; family Pittosporaceae; genus Pittosporum; species Pittosporum tobira. The sequence goes on along the minus strand of JAUMHB010034898.1, from coordinate 24,140 downwards.
TTTTGTCCGGTAAGAAGTTAAAATTTTCAAAATTGAACTTATTTGACTCTCTGCTTGAAATGACAGCGTCGCCCTCAGAATTCCTCACACGAACATAAGTCAAAAAACAGTAACGAATACCATTCTCCACTACCGGTACAGAGGAGTACCATGGCTTAAATACAGAAACATCGACAGGAGGGATAAAAGTGTCACACTCGATATTTGTCTCAATCTCAGTCATGTGGATGGCTTCACATCCTGGAGCATTAAGCCCTTCCCTGTATCAAAATCAACTTAGATTATAGGAAAGTCAATCTCATTTTATAGTCTAAAATTGGAATGTATCTCTGATTTTGGTACCTTAATATCTGGCCACCTCCTATAACGAACACTTTCTCGACTGAAAAACAGTAGGGAGGTTCTGCTAACAATTCCAATGCCGATGGAATGGTCCCACACGTAATAACATTTTCATCAGTAGCTGCTATATCGAAACTCCCAGAACGAGTCAGCACAATATTGAGTCGACCGGGAAGGGGTCGATACTGGAGGGGTATACTTTCCCAAGTCTTCCTCCCCATGATTACAGCATTTTTCTTCCCGCTATCTGATGTAGTCATAGTAATCTCTTTAAAAAACTTAAGCTCAGAAGGTAATCTCCATGGTAATTTTCCATCCTTCCCAATGCCCATATCACGTGTTGCAGCAACCACAACTTGGTAGGTCCTCTGGGCGTCAGGTATCTTGTTTTTGTCTCCATTAAAGAGGTTCTCAGTGGAATTTCCAACCATAATCGAATATCGTCTGCAGGGTTTGTGCTTTCCGAACACGTTGAGAACTCCAAATAAGCTACTCTGGTATGGACTCAGTAGAACCTGAAAAAGATAAGACATAAAGAGATTGTTATTCTGAAAACTCAGAAATTAATAGCCGAAATTGGGATTCGAGAGGTCATTATAACTAAGATTGAAATCTAACATTAGCTAAAATTTAGAGAATATAAAATAAAATAAAACAATGGACTGCTCATGTATAGCAAGTGGGAAAGATAAATGAGGAAACAACAAAGTGACGGAATAAAGAAGACCTTTCCTTTGTGTTGGTTCTTGCAGCCAAGACACACATTATCTGACAGAATTTCATGCTAGATTGGATCCTAGAGAAAAGTATATGGAAAGAAATTACACTTGAGAGCCAAAACAGAGAATTCGGAAGAAGCTTAAAGAACTTGTATACTCCAAATATCTATCTGGAAAATGAGTACCTCCTCAACTCTTTTTGTAAAATTTCCGTATATTAAGGATCTGTTTTCATTGTAGGACCTATTATCAATAAAATAGGTAAATTTTTTGTGGAAGAAAAATATTTGAGGTATGTCTTTTTGAGGAATAGAGGGAGTATACAATTTCGAGTGAAAAATATTTATAATAAGTAATTGGCCCTAGGTATGGGGATAGGTATCAGCAACCTTGAGGTTATTTCCCAAGGTCTCTGTCATTTCTCCACCCCTTGGGATTAACTACTATAAAGTCAATTAACTTCATTTTTTTAAATTCAAAATAAATTGTAATTTAAAAGTGTTACAGCCATCACGACTCAATTACTATATCGAATGGGACAATCATTACAAGGCATATGTTACCTAAATCCCATGAGAGAGCAGCCTAACATACAATTCAAATCTTGTAAAATTGACCTTCAACTGCTAAAAGGAATTTTTTCTGACGTAATTCTAATCTGTGACCTAAACACCAGGAACCAAGATTTTGGTTTAACAATGTCAATAAGTTACATAACATACAAAGACAAGGATCTTCGAGTGAATTGATTCAAACTATTAAGGGGTTATCTTATTAAATTTAACTCATGCATTATTATTTATAATAGGAATAAAATGTAAAAAAACACTTTTAAGTTGATGGGTGATATGATGAGCACTGCATTTTATTACATAATCAGCAATTAGGAGAATATATAGTACTCCAGATCATTTAGGGACATTTCTACCATTTTGAACTTGTTGGACTTGCAGTGGTAGTTCAAGTATGTTAGGGCTAACTGGTGGATTTTGGGTTGTGAATTTTTATAATTGCTATGTATTCTCTGACAAACAACAATAGCTAAAAATCCAGAAATTAAATCGAAAAGGAATTAAAGAATAGACAGACTGACCTCAAAGTTCGAGCCGATACTTGAATTTTGCTCGGCAAAATCTCCAGACACCTTTAGAATGAGAGAGAAACAAGACTACGGCAGTGCAATTGGGGAGACACTTTCACTTAATTGAATCCACATGCAAGCATTCGTTAGGATCAAGTGTGCAGAAGTGCCTAAGGGGCTCAATCTCGCGTCTCTTCAATGGTTTCTCGACGTTGGTCGCAGTTGCAGTGTGCCGGTGCCCGAGTGTGTGTACCTTTTAAACTTCTTTATAAACGGTAATTTCAGTGAATAATGAACGGTAAATATCAGGGTGTTTCAGGCGGAGGTAACTAGCGAGTAATTACAGAACTATTCGGGATTAATAGCTTTTTGAGTATTTTTTAATTTGATTATGTATTTATATTTTGAATATATTTTAAATATAAATAATTGATAATTATTTAATTATTTAAAATTTATATTTTATTTGTCCCAAAAATAAAATCATAAATTCAAAAAAATTGTCTTTAAAATAATGCCACATCACTTATACAATGAAATTATATAGCTTATATTTGTAGAAGATTTATAAATGTAAGATTATTCAAATTTTGTATTACCTAATTTTGTTTTTCATCAATTGGGAAATTTCTTAATTGTAGATTTTTGATAATTGTGACTTTATTTTCTAGATGAAAAGAGTATCATATTTATCAAATTTATAATTAAAATTATAAAATTTAAAATTAATATGCAAACCTTTTGTTTTTTCTGAAATACCGGGAGACAAAGAACTAATTTATTTAGGCAATAAACGAATATTATACAATCCAGTTTTTCGGACTTTGCCTAAAAATATTTGAAAGAATAATTGCGTCTAATATAATTTAAAAATACCTTAAAATAATAAGAGCTGGTTTACCCATACATTCATTTTGAAAAATATAAATATTCAACTTTCTTGTTAATAAATATTTTTTATTTTTGTCATATTCTTTGACACTTTTTGCCCTTATATTAATAGGGCATGTGCCACACGGCCCACAGGACCCATACACGTAACGGGTTTTGTACAAATTGCACAACTCAAAACTCTAGCATAAAATGTGGCTTTGCGATTTGACACTACGTGCTTATTTGCATTATTTTGACTTGCGTAGAGCACAGATTTGATGTGTATATTTTATCGAACTTAAAGTAAATTGTCTAAAAATTATGATAATTAAAAGTAATAAATAATTATTTTTAATATATTATGATAAATTAAATTTATACTCAAAATAATAAATTTATAAATTAAATTCAATTTCAACAAAAATTTAAAATTAAATTTAAATTACAAACTACAATTTAATAAATTTCCAACGTTTCTACCAAACAAGTCTCACAAGTCCCATATGAACTTTGAGAAGTGAAACAATAGATATAAGGGGTGCCGGAATTATTTTTTCGTGTAACGCAAAATATAATTAGAAGATTTTCTTAAATTTTTTAAAAAAAGAAGTTATTTTACTGTTCTCAAATTAATTTTTGAGTCGAGGATGCGAAGTAAAAATCATAGAATCACTCCCTCCCAATAGATAAAATTATTTACGCTAAAGAAAGTGTCCGAAGCTCTTTTGTCAGTAAATAGTATTACAAACAACACAGTAAAACCAAGTTCAAACAAAATATTTCGGAATGTCGTGGGGCCAATATACGTGTAATATACATACACCTATATATATCCAATTGTCTGCCATAACACACATCCTCCTGTACGCCATATCTCTTCTTACCAGCAAGACTTCTCTCCCTGCTTACACACAATTTAACCCAGTTACCACACCGAATAACTTTTCATATTGTCAGTCAAACAGGGACATACTGCATTTTGACTGACCTTGGACAATGCTGCTTCTTGTCTATCTACGTATGCAAGAAGTTCTTCTTGCCTTATCAAAGCTTCATGCAAAGCCTTCTCAGAAAAAAAAAAAAAGGCATCAACCAAAAGTTTGATAGAATCCCCTAATTATACAGAGTGAGATGGTTGATAGATAAAAGAATAACAGAATTTGCCAACCTTCTTTGTAGAAATTAGCTCAGCTTCCAGTGCGTCCACACGACAAACTGCAGCATTAAGCAATTCCTCTTTTTCATCAGGCATGGCATGTGACTTTTCCACCAACATGTTTACCTTCTCTTCTAGTTCGCAAAATTTTTGCACGAGAGTTGAGAGTCCGTCCACAGGCATTATTGGCTCAGTTGTCAACTCTATTGTTTTCATGGTGAAACCACATAATGAATCTGCAAGTTTCTTTGCCACCAGGCATCTTACCCAACAGATGAAAGTAAAAAGGACCATAAAGAAGGCGACAAGTTTGGCCCAAATCTGGGAAATAAGTCTTCCTGTGGTCGTTGCTCTTGGCAAAAGAAGTCCTGCATTTAGGATTTTAATAAGTATCTAACCTGAGCTACAAGATTAAGTGAACTTGATTATGAGAAGAACAAGGCTTAAGAAAGCCAACATATGCACACGCATACCCAATTCTGTGATCAATATTAACATCGTTTTCACCTTCCTGCTGCTTGTATACACAAGTAAAAGTTTCTTTTTAATAAACACACCACCAAAAAGTTCTTCTTCTTCTCTCAACAACTCTAAATATCTTCTTGTAGGTGGTTAAAAAACTCGGAAACAATTCTTTGTTGTGCAATCTTTCAGTTCCAGTTAACAATAAATTAACAGGGTTTGTACAGTTTGTATCAAAAATTTAACATTTCCATGGATGATTTGTTATGTCAATGACCGAACGAGGATAAAAACTGCAGCAAAAACAAGAAACTAATAGAAAATTTTATGCATACAACAGTTCATGATCAATATGGAATTATATTGAAAGCGAACATTAGAAATGACAAAATGTTTGCATGAATATAGAAAACTAACCAAGCAGAAGAAGAGGTGATCAAGCATAAAAGGAGAAGTGCAACCCAACTAATCATACATAACCAACTCCCAAAAGGTGTGAACATTTATTTTAAAATTAAAATCTTGTCTACTGAAAAAATTCAACATTGCACCAACTGGGACTCATGCAGAAATTAAATAGTTCCGCCACACTTGCACATAACTTTATACAAGGATGAAGCTTAATATAGGCTATGTAAACAATATCAGAATTAAATATGTTTAATACTGTATTAGACAGTAGAGAATATAATATAATTCTAACCTCTTGAAGCATGAGCCTTGCGGGGGGGTGTTTGTTCTTTCCATTCTGCATCCACAGCCTTATCTATCACCGGGACATCCACCTGAAATTCTGAAAACCCATTTGGTGCTTTAGGAGAAGTAATCTCTTCAGCTTCGTATCCTGAATCACCACTGGATGTCTCAATCACTTTGACCTAAACCAATTTCAATAAATTCCTTAGAATCAATACAAATTCAGCAAACCAAAAGTTTAAAAATAAATAAATAATTTAGATAAATAAATAAAAAAACTCTATGAAACACAGGTTAAGACGGTCAATTAGCATACCATCGGATAACAGGTTCCACCATCATCTATTGCTGTACCCTCATTATTTAACATGTTTTCTATCTGCCTGGAACATTGTGCTTCACTGCCCAAAACCATCTGCATGCAAAGAGTCATATATATATATATGTGTGTGTGTGTGTGTGTGTGTGTGTGTGTGTGATAAGCCACAGAAGCACTTCATACTTTTAATATATTTGGGTCTTTCCATGGGCCTTTATCTGATCTTAAACAACCTCCTTGATCCGTACAGGTACACCTACCACCTAGAAACTCTGGCAACTCACTAACAAGCACAAAGATAGATAGTGAATGACAAATGATAAGACTCATGAATCTAAACAATTACACGAGGACCACTCGCATGACCAAACCTTTCTTGCTTACTTTGCATCAATTATTTCAAGCAATTTGTTCTGGTATTTGTTTCCAAGAACCTGATAACATACCCCACAAAATAAATAAAAAAGAACAAGTAACAAGCTTTTGACTGATGAAAATGAACCTGTTTAGTTTACCTGAATCTTAGAAGTCGTTTTAGGATCAAGAACTTTCTTAGCAACTGTGTTCCAGAGACCCCTAAAGCTAGGACCAACATTTACAACAAACATTCGGCCAAGAGTCTGCAGAAATTTTGCCCCCAGATATAAATATTTCAAAAGTATATTTGTGGAGATCATAATAGTGAAGTGCATAGTCATTTCACACCAGTTAGAGACAATTAATACCATTAATAATTACCTCAGGATAGTTATCGCTGTCAATCTTCTTCAACTTGTCCATGACTTCTCGAGCAGTACTATTGAAATTTTTCATACCCTGAATGTCCCAAAAAAAATTAAAAAACATAAGGTCCCATAACTTAGAGAAACTGATAGTGAAATAACACCCCACATAACAGAAAATTACCAAGCCTTGAACATCTATAATAGTTGTACTTGAATCTATGTGTCTCTTTGAAGCAATGGAACAGGCTGGAAACTTAATGGACAGAGTCTTTTCAAACTCCTGCACGTGGTACTTGAGATACCGTTCCAGAGTGGTCACTTGCTTAAGCTTACTCAGATCAGCTTTTCCTAATCTTTCAATATAAACAGGCTTTCCCTCCTTATCAACACCATGATAACCCTGGGGATAATATCGTACAACTTCATCCAACTCATGGAATTGAAAATCCTGGTGCATACACACATTAGCAGGGAAATAGTTAAATGAAGAAGTGAACATGGAATTAAACCGGGTTACATAACAGGGCCTCAAAATAGTGGCAGTAAAAAAAATATTACCACACAAGATTACCTCCAAAATGGTGTCAGCACCAAATTCCTTTCTCCATCGAAGCATGTTAGCCCACATGTACTTTGTTTGCTCAATATTAAAATTTCGAGCTTTTAAGAACCTACGAGGATATAAATATTGAGACCGCAGCTTACGTATCCAGATTAAGCCAGCTGTTCTATTTACTGAAAGATGCATAATACAGGGGAGTCAAGGAAGTATTATACGTTTCTACGAAAAATTCACCTCAACATCACATGATAATCATCGAATCTTGCAGGTAGCAAGTCAGCCTTTATTAGCGCTTGTCTAAAAGCACCTACCACCTTCAGCTCTTCAGCATTTCGGACATCTTCTACAGGAAATAAAATTTGGCTACCGCTTCTCTTGCTGCTTTTCCTCTTTAACGACTTCCGGATTATACTAGAGGCATTTATCGCCCTTTTCTTAAAAGTTCCAATCTTTCTCCTTCTTTCATCAGCTGAGTATACATTATCTGATTGCCCTTCTTTTTGGTCATCAAAACTAGAGGACCCGTCAATGCCTACACAATCACCAGGAATACAAGGTCTTAGCTAGTAAACACGATACAGTATAAGAATATATTGAAAACCAGTTCTTACGAAATTTTAGTAGTCATTGCAATGTAGAAACACAGCTGGTATAGTCACAAGGCAAGTAACGACTATTATATATGTGAAATAAAGTCTTATGCTTACTAGTATGGAGGATGAAAATGCAAAGCCTTTTCACCTTGAAGGCCATCTAAGTATCTGTTATGCAAGTAACTGCAGTAAGCGTGGAACAAGCTCAACCAAGTAAATTGGATGTCCAGCCTTATATATATGATATTTCACGTGTCTTTGTCTGATTAGCATACAGATAGGAGGGTTGTTTTCTGTTAAGGGTGTTGGGGTTTTTCCACGTGTTATATCTGTTATTTTCATTGGATGGACTCCCCCTCGCTTTTCCACTGTTTCTTTCTCTCTATAAAAATCTTATTTTATTTAAGAGAAAAGATCCAAAAAAGGCATGCTTCATTAGTATATGAATAATTGATCTGGTTAGTATTTATCACGCTCACAAGCAAAGTCACTGTATATGCGGCTTGCCTACATTTGCAGAACAGTAGCAAGGTACATCATGCAATCCAATGTGTTGTTTGTTAAACTACCTTTGTATAAAAAACACTTAGATAAGGTATTTTTTAAAACTTATGTATTAGTAGAGGGACTCGATATTGTCTTTCATGTTTCATCCAATGAAGATAAAATCTAGGGGTAATAAGAAAAAAAAAAACAATATATAACCAAATGCAGTGTTCCAAAACCTAGAGGTACCATCTTTCCAGACATGCTTACTAATGGAATTTTCAATCATGTTAGTAAATTTCAGTCTCCGATCACAGTACCCATACAATAAACACATTGAAGGCCAACTCCTGATGACAACATTGCTGTTCATACACATTTCAGATTCAAATAGTAATTACAACCTTTGCTAAACAACCATCAAATTACCATCCTTGAGGTTAACTACCACATATTCTCCCCGGAATATTGCATGATTTTTGCACTATCAGAAGTACATATTCCCTCGGTTCCACGAAAAGCCATATTTCTAAAATCTAAAAAAAAAATCAAAAAAAGAAAAGGAAAAAAAAAATTACAACTGCATCATCATCATGTTACTACCATAAAACTAAACAATTATTATTATTTTAAGAATAAACATGAAATTAAAATATATCCTTATTATTTACAAAATTTGCAAATGATACTCGAGTAATAAATACGCAGGAGCCTTAATTTCTTCATATGAAATTCTAATATCTGTATTCTCAAAGTCTCCTCAAGCAAAAATGAAAACTCAATCAGCTTTATTACATGAAGAATTCAGTAACACAACCAAATGAAAGCAGTAAATTAAGATAGACTGAGAAAGCTTACAAGGCCTTGTAAAGCGCTCAAATGTCCCTGACATATTGCTTCCGATTTTGTTGGTTTAGATCCGACGCTCATCAATTATAGTAATACTTGGTTGGATTTTGTGCACAGAACAATACGTACATATATAAATAAGAGTAATATACTCCCTGTGAATGAGCCTAGGAATAATTTTATTTATTATTTATTATTTTTAATTATTTTTTTTTTATATTATATTAAAAAAATTAACTTTCTATTATAATAAAATATATTTATAAAAATAATTTTATTAAAAAAATATTTTTTTTAATTAACATATTTTTAAATTTTTTTTGAGACGGATGATTGGAATATATTATTTGAGAGAGAGAGAGAGAGTAATAATAATAGCTTCGGTTTCAGAGGGGGGTTGCTTTCTCTTTCGGTATTCTAACATTGATGAGTCAGTTACTCATTAACAAAACGTCTCATTTAGCTGATGCACGCCTCCGGTTTTTGAGTTTATTTATTTATAATTTATTATAGACAGAGTGACAGCAATTGAGTGGCAGCGTACGGCGGCGATACAGGAACCGTAGAAGTCTTAGCAGTTCATTTTCTTTGTGGGTCCTACGTGCCAATCTGGAGTCCATCATTTTGGTACGCGTGGGGTTTCTGTGGCGGGAATAAAACGCTGTTAATTGCCATGCCTTGCCTTGTATTGTTTGTTTGTTTTTTTTTTTTTTTCTGTTTTCACGGTTTACGCATTCGTTCTTTGACCCTTGCGCAGCTGTGCTTAATTATATGGAATAGTATGCACTTTTGACTCCTTAAGTTTCATAAAAAGGGAATCTTTTTCATTTAGTCCTTAAAAAGGAAAATTATACCGTCGGTCCTCCAAAAAATGATTTTTATTTTTTTTTTAAAAGCAGGCTACTCTTAGACTAGATTAAGAAAGTCAAAGAGTATGCCCCAAAATTAGTAGAACTTCAAATGACAAGTCCATAGCAGAAACATTGACATTCTTACTGCAATAATCTTTACAAAATACCTGTTTTAAAAAAAAAATTAAAAAAAGAGAACATCCAACATTGAACCATTTATTTCTTTTCTTGCTAATTCATTGAACCGTTAGTCTTATTTTTTCCATATGACCAAGTTCCTATCATGTGAAGAAGTACCATATCGTGTTTCTTGGCACTACTATCCTCTTGTACACCATCTCTTCTTTAACCGACGTTTCTTTCCCTGCTTCCACACAATATGTCCCAGTTTTAGTAAAGCCAACAAGAGAGAAAAGACAGAACGACATGCCATATTATCAATGAAGAGGAAAGACATGTTCTCTTGTCAACTTACCAGGGAGGACATGGCTCCTTCTTCACTATCTACATATGCAAGAAGTTCGTCTTGCCTTATTAGAGCTTCATACAAAGCCTTCTCACAGAAAAATAAATTTTTAATTTAAAAAAAAAAAATCAAGAAAATAAATAAAAATGAAAAAACACAATTTCCTTACCTTCTTTGTGGAAATTAGCTCAGCTTCCAGTGCGTCCACACGGCAAACTGCACCATTAAGCAATTCCTCTTTCTCATTAGGCATCATCGTACACGACTTTGCCAGCAACATGTTTACCTTCCCCTCTAGCTCGCGTAATTTCTGCGCATGATCTGAAAACCAATCTTCTCCACGGAGGCCACGAGTAGGAGGAGAAGATAATTCCTCTGTAGCCATTGGTTCAGTTGTCTGTACTATTATAGGTTTCAGGGCCGAAACCAAATCTGCAAATTTCTTGGTCATCTGGCATCTTACTGAACATATGAAAGTGAAGAGGATAATGGAGATGACCACAATTTTGGCACAAATCTGAGCAAGAAGCCTACTTATGGTTGATACTCTTGGCAAAACAAGTCCACCTCCATAGGATTGGAGGAGTCATGCTACAATAAGTATATCGTAGTAGTGAGACAACATGAAAGTATGCGCAGAACAACTATGATCAAGGGATATAGTAAGGACCAAACACTCAAAAAATTTACCTTCCATTAATTTGAGAAATGCAAAATTTGGAAGGACATAAGCTTACTACTAATTGCTAACCTCTTGAAGAATGGGATTTTTGGAGGGATGATTCTTCCATCCATTCTGTGTCCACGGTCTTATCTACCGCATCTTCCACACAGGTAGGGAGGCCATCAGCATGGTTGTCCATTTTAACCACCTGGCCCTTAAATAATTATCAAAAGCATATTAATTAGCTATATAACCCATTGATCAGCAGTTTAATTAAAGCATGCTTCGCCTATTAATTAAGTCCTTTCACTCGGGGTACTGCTGCTAATTCTTATTCATAACGATTACAAGGCATGGTTGGTTTATCAAAACAAATTTCTAAAGGATTAACCAAAATATTGGCATCATAATTATAACAGATGTCCTTCTTCACTAACAGGAGTCTTCAGCCTTTGTCCTGAATAGCTTTTCGCTGTTTTGGGAGAAATAATAATTTCTTCAGATTCATATCCTGACTCATGCGTTAATGTGTCCGTCACTTTGACCTAATTTTTTCATGTCAATGAACTTCACTTCGGTTTCAATATAAAGTTTCAACCGTAACGCCAAAACTTTGAAAAGGAAATAGAAAGAAATCATTACATTTAATATATCGGATTTTCTCCATGGGCCCTTATCTGATCTTAAACAGCCTCCTTGATCTGTACATGTACAGCTACCACCCAGAAACTCTGGCAACTCACTAAAAAACACAAACATTGAACCAGAGTGAAGAATGATTGGACTACTCGACGTAAAGCAAATAAGAATTACATGAATACCATATCCATGCCAAAAACATTTTGAGTTACCTTATATCAATTATTTCAAGTAATTTGTTCTGGAATTTGTTGCCGAGAACCTGACCAAATTTCCAAAAAATAAAAAAAAAAAAAAAAAAAAAAAAAAGAAGCACGTATATATATTGAGAGAAGAATATAATTTGAGGTCACACGATTCAACTGTAGATAGCTAATTTAACTTTCAACACATAAAAGTGAGGTCTCTGAATTTACCTGAATCTTTGAAGCCGTTTTAGGATCAATAGTTCTCTTAACAAGTATGTTCCAGACCACCCTAAATTGAGGACCGGCATTTACAATAAACATTCGACAAAGTGTCTGCAGATATTGTATACTCATAGGTGAAATTTTTCAAAAATATATTACAAATCTCATAATGAAAATGTGCGCAAGTTATCATTATAAAAACACCATCGACTGACATTTGGAATTGTTGATAACTAGGAAAGCTGTGCAGACCTTAAACACCATTTTTAAGGCATTTCCACCTGTTGATAGTTACCTCAGGATAATTATCGATGTCAATCTTCCTCAGCCTGTCCATGACTTCACGAGCGGCACCATCAAACTTTTTCAAATCCTGAGGGATAGAAGGAACCAGAAAACATAAAACCACATATATTATACACACACACACACACGCATAGAAAGAGCAGAAAAATACCAAGCCTTGAACATCTAAAACTATTGTACTTGAATCTCTATGTCCTTTTACAGCAATCGAGCAAGCTGGAAACCTAATGGAAAGAGTCTTTTCAAACTCCTGCACATGGTGCTTCACAAACCGATCCCATGTAGTCATGCGTGTAAGCATACTTGGATCAACTTTACCTAATCTTTCAATGTAAATAGGCCTTCCATCCTTGTCAACACCATGATAACCATGGGGATAATATCGAAGGATTTCACCCAGCTCATAGAATTCAAAATCCTGATGAAAACATCGGCAGAGTTAACGAAATATAGATACCAATCTTTTGTTAATAAACAAGTTCCTGAAATTATATCAAATCTACAAGTGGGTTATGGTATCCGCCGAACAAAATAAATTACAAACAGTAAAAGCCCAACCCATTAAACTTTTAATCACTGCCCAAACATAATATCAACAAACAAGATTACCTCCAAAATGGTGTCAGTACCAAAGTCTCTTCTCCACTGGAGCGTGTTGGCCCACATGCGCTTTGTTTGTTCAATATCAAATTTTCTGGCTTTCAAGAACCTAGAAGGAATATAGTCTTGAGTTTGTAGTTGTTCTATCGTCATTAGTGCAGCTAATTGACTTTAAAATGGATAATACAGAGGCCCCATATATGATTTTTATATCCTGATTGTGGTTGGTTCTATACTTTTATGGATTAGGGAATCCGGAATTAACCTCAACAACATATAATAATCATCAGATCTTCCAGGTAGCAAATTGTCCTTTATTAGTACTTGTCTAAAAGCCTCGACAGCCTTCAGCTCCTCAGGATTTCGAACATCTTCTACCAAACAGGAAACTTGGTTATCCTTTTTCCTCCTGTTTTCCTTTCTAAAAGAATTCTTGAATTCGGTAGATGCATTTATGTGTTTCTTCTTAAAAGTTGCATCTCCGGAATTTTCACAATCTGATTGCCATTCTTTTATTTCATCACAATTTGGGGACCCCTGGATGCCTAAAAAACCGAAATAAATGTTTGTTGGTCTTAATTATTAGTAAACATGATACTAAATAAAAGAAAGTACTAAGAGATGAATCTTATTTTCAGCAGGCACAGGTACCCAAAACAACACCTCGAGGTACCACTAGGGGGTAAAAACAACATTTTTCGCTGGCCAAATTTAGTGATCAAAACCGAAAATGCACTTTTTTCAGAAAATGCTTACAATATGCAATATGCCATTAATTCTTTTTTATTTTATTTGGGTTCAATCAACTCATTTTAATGAACATGGAAGATTGGACGGCTAAGCCATAAGTGACAAGTTCAATGCTCAGATTACACAATTCAGGCTTCATTAATAATTATCTTCATATTATATGTTATAATTACCATCCTTATGGTTAACCAACACAAATTCTCCCAGCAGCAAGATGACTATTCTGTATATACTCTATCTATTCCACAAAATGTGTTCATTTCACAAAAAACTTTTGTTCCTTAAAAAGAGCTAAATTTCTAATGATAGTAGTATAAATTAAGAGGGTGTCATAAGTGGAATGTCACAATAATTTTATTACGTGATTCTGACATAATTGACTAAGCAATCATTTATATAAAGGTAAACATTGGTAAAATATATTTTAAATTTTATAAATTTAAAAAATATGATTCATTTTATGGAATATAGACAAAATTAAGTTGAATCAAAATGTGCACATGCATATATTGATACACAAATCAAAATTAGAACAACTATTATCGAAAAAATGGAGCAACCGTAAAAGAAATCTTACCAGGCCTTTCAAATCGATCGATTGTTCGGTACATTATTATTTGGTTCTGCTTTACACTCAATTAGTAATACTTATAAATTTTACACACACACACACTATATATATATAGAGAGTGAGAGAAACGTAAAATTGTAAAGAGTAAGAGAGAGGAACCGAGTATTACTGATTAATAGGCTGAGTTTGCTTATCTATTCGGGCTTCTCCGCATTAATGAGTCGGCAACTAACTAAGAGATCGAACATATCATTTTGGCTGATGCTATGTCATGCCATTATCCACTCCGCTACGCCGTCGATCGGGCGACACGCAGTTCCGTAATGCGGTCCAGAAGAGATTGAAACTTGTAGAGGTTAATTGACCATGGGTCCCACCTAAGAACCTTCCAGTACGGGAGTTGAGACTTTGGAATGTCGGTTGAGAATCTAGATTTCGAGTGTATATATATATATATATATCACATGGTTGTTTCAATAAAACTTAGATTTAGATTTCTTCATGTTCATTGTTCTAGTGATAAAATTACACTATAAACTCGTTGATGTTGAATTAAAATTATTATAAGATGATGATAAATATTTTTATTTTCCAAATGAATCCTAATGTTAGTAAGGGCGTGAAATTAAACATATTATTGTGCAGCTAATCTAAAAACTTTACCGTCTATTTAATGAAATAAAAAAACTAAACTTTAAAAAATTTAAAACAACCAAACACTTGAATTAAAATAATAATTTTGTCAATATAATGTAATTTTTGCATAACTACTAAACTAATTTACTCTTACATCTATAATATAATTTTTTTAAACAACATTTATTAAAAAAAAATAAAATACACACACACACACACACACACACATATGTATAAAAATTTTCACTCAAAACACTTATATATTTTTTAAAATATTTATTATTTTTATAAAAGACTCATATATTTTAGAAGATAATATAAATTTTTTCACACAACACTCTTATATATATTTTTAAATATTTAATTTTTTCATAAAAGACTCGTATGTTTTGGAAGAGAGTAATATGTGATTAATTTTGGAAACTTGGGTATTATCATTGTTTTTTTGTATCAAGTACGCATGAACTCAAGACACCGAAGTCATCACCATCCTATGACCTTCCTTTGTCATTTGATCCCGTGATTCCAAGACATCACAAAATGAATGATAATTCAATAAATATTTAAAATTATTAAATAAATATGAATTAAAATTATTCAAAAAAATTAAAAAATAGATTAAGTTAAATTATTTTATAAATTAAATAAATTTAATTAAATAATTAATAATTAAACCAATTAACATATACATCATTATATATATAATTATATGTAAAATACATATAATCTACATGTGTAATTATAAATTTTGTAATTAAAAAAATACTAATTTAACAAAATAAATATTCATCATATAACAAATTATTATCATATGACATTTTTCTATAAATTATTTTATTTTTATTTTCTTCTTCTTACATTTTTCAAACTTGAACATAATTCGTGACGTCAAAAACTTTACAACAAAAAATATATTAATATATTTTCAATAAATTTATAAAAAATAATCTATAAAATTTAAAATTAATAATAATTATCTATATCCATATATATCAATCTATTTATAAACCATATAAATTTTAATATATTTTAATTCAAATTCAAATATATTCAAATCTATTTATATTCATTCAAATCCATCTTTATCAATCCATTTGACCATAATGAAATGAGCCAAATCATAGTACTTTAACAGCAGATCTACTAGCTGCTAATCACTAAAACCCACTAAATTACAGAGCAACGGAAATTCAATATGACATTACAAGCAAAGGTAGCAAGGGGCTCGGTATATAAGCAGAATTTAGAACTTCATAACAATCCAACATTCCGTTTAACATTACATACATACAAACTTCCGTCCATCTTAAGGGAATTATATACAGATATTTACACATTTAGAGACGCAATACAACTAATTACTGAAGATGCTGAAGCCGGGATCCTCCCACCAATAGTTTCTATATACAAATTTCCCCTGCATTGGAAATACGATACGAGCAAATAGCTCAGCTAGTTTTTCTTTAAATCAGATGTACCTGTGGGGCTGTGGGTATTTATTATACACACACACACACACACACACACGTGTGTGTGTGTCAGAGAGAGAGAGAGAGAGAGGGCGAGAGAGAGACCATGATTATCAATCAACATCAAAATGGTACAAGACGCAGAGGTTTCGTACCTGCTAAGCCCAGTTCCTCTTTGATCGAAGTTTGCTCAGTTCGTCCCTCAACTGAGCTGTTAATAACAATAATATATGTTTTACTTATATTTATAGTAGAGACCCCACAAAATATTTACATTAAATATTTCAATCAAATATAAATATAATTAAGTGGAGTTAGTTTGACTAACAACTAGGTAACCAGTACGTATATTATAAATTTAATTATCAACATGTACATTACAAATTTAATTTATAATGTTAGAAATTTCAAATAAGTGGAGTGAACAGATAACATACCTGCATCTCTGTAGCGTTCCTCAACAGCGGCGATCAGCATGTTGCGCACAAGATCAAATTCCTGTGTTTCAACACATGGCTGGCCACTGGGCCTGAAACCATAACATATTTAGAGAATAATTTCATCCACCAAAGTTCAATTCTTTCAAACCACAGACGACCTATTGGCTAGACATTTGTCCCTGTTAAGGTAAAGTATAAAATTTCAGCATGTGAAGTCTACCTGTCCAGTTCTGTTAATAGGAAACCATCTGAAGAAGAGCTAGGAATTGAAATTTTCGCAGGGTCAATTACTCTCATTCCATCATTATACGCCAAGAACCTGTTGACTTGTATTGGAACCTGCAGAGAATAAAATTACAGACAAAAAATTAATCGATTTATATAACCACACAAAGAAGCATTACATGCTACCACTAGCGAGTTTTTGAGATAAACCATTCAGTGGCCAATAATTCAATTTTTCAATTTTGCTTTTACCACAACATATAGGAACTTTTCTTGCAGCTAATAATGTGGTATGGATACCTATTCCTGATCTGTATAATCTCAAAATAAGTGGCCAAACGCAAGTATCCTGATTTCCAATTGAACATTATTGACATAAATCTCTAAGAGTCTGCTTTTGCAGTTTAGTAGTGCAATGTTTCAGACAGGGTCATCTTTCACATAACAAATTTTGAAAACTAATCATAATCTACTTGAGAATTATTATCTCTAATAAGAACAAGAAAATTAACTAGATCAAAAAATTTAAATACAAATGTGAGAATGTATATAAATATGCAACAGTACCTTGCATCTCACTGCGATGTTAATGGCATCAGAGGGTCGAAGGTCAAAGCTGACGCTCACCGTTTCGTCACCCATCTGAAGACCCAAACACCATCTGACGGTTAAACACTTCCTAAGAAAATATGTGTGGTTCAATAAGTTAATCAATAGCAAATACAAGTGTGTCAGGGGCACATGCCTTTGCTAGGTACAGCTGGGCAAAATATGCTTCATGTACTCTCTTCGTGACTCGAACAAGTTTCACCTGTATAAAGCGATAAGATATATCAGAATGAAATTCAATAATAAAGAAACGTGATAACATTTAACAAGGTAGTTGGCTCCAGTAATCTTAACCGCCTGCAGAAACTGCATAAACTTACTTCGTAGCCCATCTTATCGATCATCTCCTTCACAACTTGATACATAGTAGGCCTAGCCTGGTAAGAATTAAGCAGATCATACCTTTAAGCATTTATATGAATTAAACATTAACTTGAAAACAGGTATTTGATACGCCTTGGTAAGGGAGGAACGTACAATTTGTACATTGCGAACAGCTGCCATTAGCAATGCACTTGGCATCTCCACTGCAATAGAAAGCGAATTCAAACAACAATATCAAATTCGTAATCCAGAAAGAAAATAATTCATTTTCCTCAAAGAAATGAATAAAAATATAAACGTACAAACAATAATGGGGAGGAGAAGACCGGTCCCATCTTCCATCTTCAGTACAATTGCAGGATGAGGCGCATAATCAGGCAGATGCCCGCCCTGGGGGTTGTTATGGGCACATCTTATATGCCGACCATCTCTCATTTTGATCATGAACCCATCTGCACTGCTCTTCACCTCAACTACAGTGAAAACAGATGAAACACATTTAATTCTTAATATTGATTCACATATTAAATAACAGAAACTTTAAACTACTAAAATTATAGTCTCAATGCGTGTGCGTGGGTTTAAACTACTCATATCAAGCAAAATTCATTGACTGCATCAACGACTCATCTCTCTCAAAGTTCGCCTCTTCTTCCAAACCTAGATAAGCCACTATGGCCCAAACTCTCGTTGGACTGTTGGAGTAACAGACCACAATCAACATCAGGCCCAACAACCACCAGCATAAGATATTGCGTGAAACTCCGATGAATGATTTTTGGGAAAACAAGCACTTAAATCATGATTGTTACCCTACTCCTCAAGTAATAACGTACCACCCACGCTCCCTATACACGTGTCTTGTTAACCCTACTACTAGTGCAGGAAAATATTGCGTCGCATCTTGTATCATCTTTATTGTTCTATAGTTACCCTTTGTTATAGTACAGAACAATAAACATGACTTCACAACACGCGACACAATGTTTTGGTGCAAACAATTGGTTTGAAATTTTTTCTCTACTAAACTATATTAAAATATTCCAACAAGTACAGGAGGGTATCGAAATAATAAAGTTTACATTTTCTGTTCCTTGCTTTCCTACAAAAGTTAAACAACAATAGAGTGCCTGTTCTCAATTTGCAATACTATTATAATTAACTGAATCTGCTTTTCATGTGTATTTACGAGTAAAGAGTAAAATTGGCATTCAATTTCAAAGAATTTACACAAACTAATAATTATCTTACCAGCTTCAAGCACACTGGAGTTCACATAATCTGCATCATTCTCATTAAAATTTTCAGCCATGCTGCCATTACCATTGGATGACGAACTGAAAGTACACTTTACTACCTTACCATTGTGCAACCGCGGTCGATTTACCATGTTAATCCTATCACAGCTTATCCCTTTGAATCCCCAAAATCCACTTCTTAAAGTTCTATTTTTCATTAAGGGCCCATTTACCGGTATAGTGTAAACTGCAGTCTGTTTCGTGCGGACAGCGGCAGGGCAGATAACAGGTCCTTGCACAGAACTCATCTCCTCCTATGAAATCCATCAGAAAAAGAAAGAAAAAACTATTAGCCCATGCAACCATATAGTAAATCAAAACAAATTATGCATAATAAACACAAATGTACCTACATACGCATATATTTTTAATTGTCTCTTCATTCATGTGTACCTAAATGAATATATAGACATATGCATATGTGTGTGCATGCGCCTGTGACTCTGTATGTATATATGGAGAAAATGCTTTAAAAGACAAAACATGCATAATAAATTCTTAACCCTGTTCACGGGAGTCCACCAACCAGTTTAATTGAATAATCAATCAGCTAAAATGTACAGCTAAATTGTTTAGCTGCTGAACTCGAATTTTGGAAACAGCTAAACAGTTTGGCAGAGCAATAGTGTTACTACTAATAATAATTAAAAATTAATATTAGTACTTCAAATTGAGGCCCTCCACGATCTGCCTGAATCATTACAGATAAATTTGCTAAAAATAGTTCCTAGCTAGAGATTGCTCCCCTGTATATATTTTCCCGAAAATATGAAATGAAAGTATATAAAAGGATGTAAAATCCAGACTAGTGCTGGATAACCCAATTCAGCAGCTAAATCTTAAAGTATTAGTAAGTTTTAAGCTAAGAGATAGAGAGAAAGAGAGAGCGTGTGTGTGTTAACTCAAGTTATGTACACTTAAAGTTGCTAAAAATATTAAGCCGAATTATACTTTAAATTTAAGCCCAATACCCTAACTTACTGGCTGAATGCCTACTACTGTCATCCAGTGGCGATGCTAGCAATTTATATTAAGGGGGGCTAAAAAAATTTAAAGGAAAAAGGTTCATAAAAGACTGGCAGCCTAGCACAGCAAATCAGCAAGTCAGCACGCTAGTTCTACAACAATTCAGAGGAAGGAAAAAAATGGAGGAAGAACTAGAGAAGAAAGAACGAGGAAAACTAGAAGACATGATCTATACTTTTTTCCTACTGATAAGTTAAATGGGTTGGTCTTCATATCTACATAATTACTTATAAAAAATATAAATAGGATTTGGACTTGGACTTGGGTTTTAGTATATCAAAAAGTTAGCCCATGTTAATGTGGGCTACAGCCCAGTTTAAGTATACTACCAAAACAAAAAGTTAGTATACTACTAATACAAAAAGTTAGCCCATGTTGAGGTGACTGTAGTGTTGCCAGTGCTGTCACCCACCAAAATTTTAAAATTAACAATTGAAATTCAAAATTAACCAGAATATTATAGATTAAAGGTTTTTGAATATTTTATTTTTTTTTATGCAATTCCTAGTTTATATGTTTAATGTCTTCTTTAGTCACAACAAATGATTATTATAAATTTACACATTTCTAATATCATACTCACTTTGTCCCAAAAAGAATAACTAAAACACCAAAAATTCACAATTTAAGAAAAATTACTGTTGAGGAAAGAGAAAAATTTTAAGCATTCTCATAACATTCTTTAACTTTAAATACACAACAAGTACTTTTATTAAAATATGCACCCGAGTCATTCTTTTTGGGAAAAGAATAATGAAAAGGGTACCTCTTTCTTTTTGGGACAAGGGAGTATTCAATTAGGTATCAAATGACTTAATTAATTCAGTACTTAATTTTCAACTGAAAAGACTGATGTTTCATTACTTAAAATTCAGCAATTTAAAATTTTCAATTCAATCTTCAGTCGCTTAAACTTTCCAGATTTTTTTTTTCAGTTTTATAACTTTATTAAACAGACGAAGTAGCATTTACGGCTAGCCATCAAATTATCAAATGAATATCAACACGCAAGTCTCGTCATACAAGCCTTTAAGTTCACAGCCGATTTCTTTCAATTTTCTCAAAAAAACCAGCAATAAGTTGATTTTTGATTATTTTACGAGGCCTAAATTTGCAAATCTCTCAAATATCCTATCCTAAAACTTAAGAGTGCGTGATGTTCATCAAGCTGCTCTATGTCACCCAATTTATTGATTGATTCAAAAGTTCGATCGAAATATGAGTAGATTAAAATTGATCCAATCATCATTAAATTCAAAGAGAGGATATGAATGAGACCTGAATCACAAGCTCTAAGAGTCAAAAAGCTGTTGATTAGTCACAGATCGCAGCTTCAAAGAGTGTAGTGCTTGATCAGATCACTGCAAAGACGATGGAATCGATGGATCGGGCAATAGAAATGACATATATACAGATATATACACACAATTAGATTGTTAATAAACAACCAGAACAACTAGTCACGTAGAAAAGAAGATAAAGGATGGAGAAGAACGGGGGGGTGAGGAGTTTAGAAGATAAGAGCATTATGTTTTTTTCTGGAGACATTAAAAGACATTGGACGTCCTCCTATAAGGAGTAAATCGGCTGTTTCTCTCTCTTTACTTTTCCTTCAAGACGTATTTACCCTTCTTCAGTATTTTCCTTTTCCTCGGTTCGGTTGGGTTTGCTTATTCCTGAAGATACATGTTTTTCCTATTTATTTTCTGGAAATTAATTTCTTTTTTTATTTTTATCATGAAATATGTGGTTTCAAATCTTCTAGTGATGCAAGAGCCTTTTTCGTATAAGTATGATTTTATCTCATCTTATTCTAATTTTATTTATTATTTTTAATGTGAAACTAATATTTTATGAGAGTACTTCAGTTTAAATTGTGGTCCACATGACTTTATATTCAATTTGATTATTGGTTCTTTCTATTAAAAAAAAAAAAAAAGGCCTCTTCTAAAAAGGAAAGGATCCGATTTTTTTTTTTAATTCAACTCATGGTAGATAGCTAAGTACATTGAACAAATAACAATAAATCAAAGAAAGATAAATTTAATATAATGTACATTGTAATATACATTATAATATAAAATATATGATAAAATAATGTTATTTTATAAAAAAAAAAAAGATACAAATATTATTTTATTAAAAAATTAATTCAACAATATAGGCTATACTATATTATAGCTACTTTGATATCATCATAATAATTACAAAAAATGTAACCTTTTAGACATTAACTAATTTAAAGATAATTAATTATGACTATCATGATCTTGTCTTGTTTTAATTTGATGATCATCTTTTAAATTTTAATTAAGTATATTTTTTTGAATGGGTGGTTACACAAAATTCTATGCCGCTAATTGGAATCATCTGAGTAATCATAATCTCATAAATAATAATAAAATTTCACTTAATTAAAAAGAGAAATTCAAATTTAAGACATTTTAAGAATAAAATATGTTCGGACTTCAATGTTAACTATTAGACTAAGATAAATAATTCATATTTTGATTTAACTTAATAAGCGTTACAAATTGATCATATAATATTTTATTGCTTCAATGTTGTTCACGTGATATTTTCTTTAAAATATATTTTTAATAAAAGATTGTTAATTTTATTTACATAAATAAAAAAAATTATTTACACTCTGAAATTTTTAAATTATAATTCATATAAATTAAAATGATCTTATTTTTTTACAAAGAATACAATTATTTTATTTTATTTTATAAAATTTATAAATCTCACTAAATACATTATAATGTGGCACCTATATTATTATATGCAATGTTTTGAATTATATTACCCTCTTGGAGGGCATTTCGGGCAATTGGAATAAAGGTGTCGTTTGATTAAGCTACCTGACACAACGCGCCGGCATAAGCTGATGGTGTCTGGATGTCTGACACGTGTGAACGACCACGAAGCTCTGTGGATAAGGCTTACGATCTGGCCGCTCCTTAAATTCAATTGATGAGACTGATAGAGATAATTCCACTAACCTTCCCATATGTTTTTCTCCAATTTCAGTGACACGCCTTAAATTTATTGATCTCTCAAAATCCTCCCCTCCGTTTATATTCCATTCGAGTTCAAGAAAACAAATCGTACTTTGACTGGCCGGTTGGAGCCAATTGTCTAATTACTGTAGTTGAAAGTTGATTTATTTATTTTTAATTTAATCAGCTATTATTCTTTTCCTTGTACTTCACCTAAAGAGGCGTGCGTATATTTTGTTTTTGAAGTTTTCCCTTAAATATTATAATAATACTATTTTCTATTACTCTTTTTGTCTCATAAAAATTAATTAATTTATTTTTTTAATCAAATTAATTAATTTTAAAATTAATAATTAATTTTATGTAAACATTTTAACAAAAAAATTTGATCAATTATAATTTCGCTATCTATATATTTATAGAATAATAGTAATTTTACATTCAAAAAATAATTATTTTAATTAAAATATCAAACAAATTAATTTTTATGAGACGGATAAAATATTTAATTCCATTAAAAACTTCCAACTTCCAACAATAGCTTAATTATCAACAAAGGAACGAAAATCCAACCCACACTTATTAAATACTGTACTCCACAAATTAGGATATGCGTAAAGTGTTCAAAATTTGCGACTGAATATTAGGTGGTTTATTTCGAGAGAGAAATTTATTTAATTAAATTTTAAATAATTATTAAATAAAATTAATTAAGTAATAAATATCTAAGAATATCATTCTTAGACGTTAAATCCCCTTTCTATTAAATAAATTTGCTTAATAAATTTTGGAATTTAGAATGCTGCACCGTATATACGACTTCGATTGTGCGAGCGTCATTTAGTTTTATATTGACCTTTATTATATTACTAGTTCGAATGTCTAGTGTTGTCCGAATTAGACATAATTATTTTTTGATATATTATAAAAAGTTATTATAATATTTTATACAATTTTTTTAATATTTAATTAGTTATAAGTTAAAATAGTT
>JAUMHB010034865.1:0-20317 GCA_032359685.1 Pittosporum tobira | reverse complement strand
AGCTTGATTCAAAGCTCTTGCTTCATTTTATGTTATCATAGCCAAGAAAAATGTAAGTATTTTAAACCCTAGCTTGTCTATCTTAATCTTACATATCTAGTTATCATTTTATGCTATAATCATGGTTCAATAATATGTTTGGTTGCTTGATTATTGTTCTAGCTTATATGATTCATGTTACATATTATAATAATATTTTTATGGTTCAATTCTTAATTGCTTGTGATTGGAGTTTCCATAAAAATTAGAGTTTATGCTAGGGATCATGTTTAGACATTTAAATAAATTATGATGCCATGATTAATCATAAAAATCATAACTTGATGTGTTTCTTATATTATATAAATATATAATTTTCTAAAATATAAAAATCCACAAAAAAAAAATTTCTTGATTTGATTTGATTTGATTTATGACCATGCGATTATGATACGTTAAATCAATTGACGTATCATGATCACAACGATCTATAATAAAAAGGTATTTTTCAAATACAAATTCTTTATGACATTATTGTGATAATTTTACGTAATTATTTAAATCATATGGAACTCATGCTTTTACCAAAATCCATATTTTTCCAAAACTAAATCAAAATTTTCAGATTTTATAAATCCTTTTGCAGATTGGTTTTCAAAGGTCAAGTTTTACAAATTCAATCACAAATCGATTTTCAAATACACTAAATCTTTGGATATTAATCATTAGTGTGTGATTTCAAAATCAAAACTCGATTTCAATATGATTCATTTAACCGAATGAAATTATCCATGATCCTATTGTCACATATTTTCACATAAAAATCAAACATTAGGACTACATGAGTTTGAATTGGTCACTTGGTTGGGTATGAAGGCGAGTCTGACCTTTCTATTTTGTTTTCAAAATTCTTTTTTAAATTATATATTAATTTGAAAACCTTTTTTAAAGTTACTTTTCTTTTGATCCTTGACTCAAATAAATAAACAAAAAATACTTTGTTTGTGCTATATTGAATTCTTTCCACATAATCAAACAATAAAATAAATAAGCAATAAAAATAAGACATAGGTTTTCCTAGGGAGAATTAGGTGTCAAATAATGGTTGCCTTCCTAATTCATAACCAAGTCCCCATACCTGAATTTGATGATTTTTGTGGACTAGTTCCTTAGGTTTTCTTATTCCTTAAAAATAAGATGATGACTCTGACTTTGTGCTTTCATGCAAGAAATCATTATGAGAACTAAAATTGATTAGACCTAAAACTAGGTCCCGAAAACTGCTATTCTCACATTAGGAAGGATTATACATCATTCATAAGAAAAAAAGTATTAGAAATATATATTATAAATAAAATTTAGGAATCTATAACTCAAATACTAAGCTTAAAGACTTTAGAACTTTTTAATTGATACCTGACTCTCCATTTCGGGAGAATAAATGTATTTAATTCATATCTATATATCTATATAGATAGATAGATTATATATGGCTTAATATCAAAATTCTATAGTAACAATTACTATTTAGGACTTTTTCTTAAAGAGATAGATTAAAATTGACATAGATTAAGATTAAACTCTTATAAGAGTAATTAGGACTCTAATTTAGGAAGAGATAGATTATATAGATATGACTTTAGCTTTTTAACTTTAATTAGTATTTTAATTTATTAGCAGTTTAAAATTATTTGACTCTTTTTTAAGAGCTCCATTGTATGAGAATGAATGTGAGAGTCCATAAATACACCCAGGTAAATCAATGAAATCAATTCGATTATTCATTCTTTCTTTTATTCTTACTAAGTATATAACTATGTATCTGAACCCGAGTCATTTTCGTAAAGAATTGTTCAAGAAAAAAATAATACCCCCTCTCGTTACCAGTTGATCCTCCGACCTAGCCCCCCTTGTTTCATAAACTAAATTTATTCTTCTATTTTGTTCACGAGATTGAGAAAAAACATCTTTATAAATTTTTCTAATTTCTATCTATATTAAATTACTACAATATTATTAGTTTATTAATTTATTTTTTCGTTTTCTTTTATTGTCTTCTTTGTTATATCTCTCATTCCTTCCGATAAATCTAACTCTAGAGTATATCTTTCCATGGGTTAAAGCAAAAAAAATAAACCCAATTTTTTTTTTTTAATTTAATGTGAAAGCTCTATTTCGTGATAGGTAACGTGAGAGCTTCGTTTATTTATGGATTTATATATTAATATAGATAGAGATATATTTTTTGAGTTCAATACATGAATAAATCTTTACAACTAATTCAAAATTCTAAAATTTATGAGTAGTCTATAAAAAGTTAAATGTGGTAAATTTTAGAAATGAACCAATTTTGTGAAAAAATAAAGGGCATCTTTTTCCGCGGACAAGTGCCGGTGGAATACACGTCAGCACGAGCACGCGCTGTTAGTTGTCCACTGTCAACCCTAAAAGTCCTCCTGCCCTCCCCTTCGCTTCCGTTGTTATTCTACTACACTACTTCCTAAACCCTCACTCACTCTCCCAACCCCACAGCAACACATCACCACTTTATGACAGAATCCGCCATTAAAATTCCTTTCAATAGCTTCTTTTGAGTACTAAGCTCTCATTTTTGTGCTTTTTTTTTTTTTTTTTTTTCGGTTTTCACCTTAACCTCTGTACACATTTATAGATATAGAAGGCAGGCTGATTTGATTTGATTGGGGTATGGTAATGGCTGAGAATGAGGTTAACGGAGATAATCCGAAGGAATTGAGTGGGCCCCTCAAGTCACCATGGAAGGTTGCGGCTGCTACCGGCGATGTACCTCCGTTAGTTGGTACTGATTCGGATTCTTGGCCAGCTCTTTCTGCTAAGTCGCCGTCACCTCCTCCGCTTGTTGATACAGTGGCTCCTCAACCGCCACCACCTATGTCGGTGAGTGGATTAATTGTCGGTCATTTTAATTACTGGTATTGGGTTGACATGAATACTTTGTTAATACACAATAATGGTGTTCGAAGATAGCTAGCATTTTTGTTAAAATTATGCTGGATTCATCTATTATTGTTCATATACTCCATAGATGTGAAGACCAAGTGTCTGATATTCTGAATATTCATATGGAGGGTTTCGCATCCAGCCCCAAATTCAATCGACATAGTCATGAATAAAAGAATCATCTTTAGAAATAAAAGTGCAGATTGGATGTCAAAGCATATCTGTCATCTAAATATTGATAATCTCTCCTTTCCACAAAATGAGTCCCATTTCTCAATATTTTTGTTCTGACATAAAAGTTTCTTTTTTAATGGTGGCAGTAAAAATTGACACGATCTCCTTTGATTAAACTTAAAAATTTCTCTGGCATGTCGCCATCACTAACTGAAAAAATAATTACTTTCAGGTAAACATGGGATAATAATTTGTCCTTGAAGTTTTTAATTTGTTTTCGATAGAAAGTGCGATACATTTTGCTTCTGCTTCCTTGGTTCTGATTAAACGCAAGTGTGTAAACTACTAAATAATGATTTAATGAAAAGGAAATTGATTGCCTTACATATCATTTTTGAAGATTATAAGTGAGAGTTTTCTCGTCAAGTACTTTCAGCGAATCCTAATGTTTTTTCTTTTCTTGATAAAAGAACAAAATTTATTAGAAAGGAAAGAGATTACAAAAGATAAAGAGGATGAGAAATCCTCATGTGCAAGAAAAAAAGAAAATAAAACCCTTAAAAAAGGGCAACTTTTCAATCTCTTTACAAATCCGTGCAAGAAATTTTAACAAAAGCATCGTTAGCTTAAAAACCAAAAAGAAGCCATGAAGGTAACGTTATTCCACAAAAAGTCAAAGGACTTTGCATAGCCTCTGGAAACTCTCGCATTCTTTTCCGTCCATATACCTCATAAAATAGCGAAACAAGCACAACATCATAACATTTTTTCAGCTTTCTTCTTACCAAAACCCCAGAATGTGAAAGAAAATCTTTTACTCTTGGTGAGGAAACCCAACCAATAATTTCCAAGTCTTAGGGCAATGAAGAAATAAGTGAGCATTATCCTTGCTGGCTTGCATACACATCACATAAACAACTGGAGACAAAAGTTTGTAACATCTACGCCGCTAAGCATATCATTAGTATTGAGTCTCTCAAGTACTAAAGACCAAACAAAAGTTCTAATTTTAGAGAGTTTTTTCATTCCAAATATAATTGGCCAAAGGGAAATTTTCTATTGGATTGAATCCAACAAAATAAGAGAAAAGATTTGCAAGAAAAATTTCAAGTCGAATCAAGAAACTCATTTATCAGCCAAAGTGGATAAGGAAAATGAATTATGTAAAAGAATTAAAGAAGTTAAATTAATGGTTTCGCGATCAGAGATGCACAAAAAATTTGAGGACTGATGCAAAGACCGGGATTGGCCTGGTCAAAACCCGGATCCGTTAGGACCGGGTTGGGCTTTCAAAAGACCAAAAAGGCTCAACAGGCCGATATATTAGGAGAAAGACCAACTTGAAGACCGGCTTGGGCCCAGGCCTGGTCTGAGCCCAGGCTGGTCCTAAAAACTCTATGAAAAGCCTGCATAAATTACCAAGTATTATAAAAATTACTCTTTAGGTTTTTAATACTCATTTTATAAAAATTACTAAGTATTGTAAAAATTAATTTATAACTATATAAATTACTAATTGCATAGAGTAAATAACTATGTAAAATAGCTAACTATATAAAATAACTATATAACTACATGTATGACATAACTGTATAACTAACTACATAAAATAACTATTTTAACTAACTTAATAAAAGTAGAATTATGAGTTATTAACTTAATAAAAGTATTCTGAAAGTCATATAAAGAAAAAATGAATTTAAATAATCTTATAAATTGTAAAAAAAAATAATTTAAAAAATAGAAAAAGCCCGGTTGAGGACCGGTTCAAGGCCAACCTAGATCAGTAGTCCTCAACGGGGCATCACTTTTTTGTACATAATCTGGCCCGGTCAACTCAAAAGACCAGCTTGGTCTTTTTTAAATAAAGACCGGTCCTGACAGGCCTGGGCCAAAGCCTGCCAGGCCGATCTTTTTGTGCGTCTAGGTTCATAATCATTAAGATTAAGAAAGAAATGGAAGTTCCACAACATCCCATCATCGTTAGACAAAAGAAATCTATTAACAGGCGCATTATGAAGAGAGAAAGATAATATAAACGAGGAAAAACTACAGAAAAACAAAAATACCTAACCAACTATCTTCCTGAAAGCGAATTGAGTTGCCAATACTAACCTTATATCTAACCACAAGAAAGAAGGAAGCATAACCTTGAGAGATAAATTTTCAGGGGCTTGATTGGATAACAAATGAGTGACAAGAATTTGCATCTCAACTATTATATTAGAGACCGAACTTGCATTTAATCACTTTATGCCAGAGAGAAGTAGGTTCTAAAGGAAAATGTTATAACCACATACAAACTAAGGATATGTTCTTTGAGGTCGGGTTTCCTAACCCTAAGCATCTCCTTGCTCGCAGGTGACACACCTTCTCCCAACTAACCAAAACGTTAGTCCGATCTTCCCCGCCCTAGACCAAAGAAACCTTTTTCTAATATCCTCCAAAGAGTTAGCAACTCCCATCGGAAGCTTAAATAAAGACATGAAATAAATAGGGATACTAGATAAACAAGTTTGAATCAAGTTAATTCTACCTCCAAGCGAGAAGAATGCACCCTTCCAACAATTTAGCCTCTTAGACACTTGCTCAACAACTGAATCCCAAAAAGAGGCTAACCTAGGATTCCCTCCTAAAGGAACCCAAGTTAAGTCATGTGGAGAGAATGCACTTCACAACCAATCAAGGAGGCACACACTTCCAAAGTGTTAGCTTCTAAATTAATCTCGGCTAAGTTACACATAGCTAAATTAACTTTAAGACAAAAAACACTATCAAATATCTACAAAATAGACATAATATTCTGAAGCCCTCTTTCCTCCTTCAAAAACAAAATGGTATCATCAACAAACTGAAGATGAGAAATAGTAAGTCCTTCCCTACCAATAGTGTACCTTATCACTAAACCAACCTCCTCACTCTTACTTATTATTCTACTCAACACATCAACCACAAAAGTAAAAAGAAAAAGAGACATCGGATCACCCTGTCGCAATCCTCTTGAAGCCTAAAACCAAGAATTAGGCTCGCCATTAATGATGACAGTAGAAAAAGAAGAGGACCAATATCCACAAATCTAAGACCGCCATCTCCCTCCAGAACCTTTCCGTTCCATCACTTTATCCAAGAAATACCAACACACTCTTATCGT
The DNA here is from genome assembly GCA_032359685.1 of Pittosporum tobira. NCBI lineage: Eukaryota > Viridiplantae > Streptophyta > Magnoliopsida > Apiales > Pittosporaceae > Pittosporum > Pittosporum tobira. The sequence continues at coordinate 14,034 of JAUMHB010034865.1, read as the reverse complement.
AAGGTTTTTCGAAATCCAACTTAAGAACCATCCGTTTGACGACCCTTGCGGGAAACATCTTCAACAACCTCATTAACCACTAAAGCAACGTCCAAAATTTGTCGTCCTCCTACAAGCACTTTGATTCTGAGACATAGTCTCTACCAGTACTGCTCAAAAGTGCCTAGAAAGTACTTTGGTGAGAATTTTATAAACACTAGTCATTAGACCAATGGGTCGAAAATCCTTGACCAGAATAGAACAATCTTTCTTAGGCACCAAGGTGTTAAAAGAGAAATTGATGCTCTTACAAAGAACCCCATTGGCCTAGAAAGTACTAATGTTGATTATGAATTATGCCATACATTATCAAAGAAGCAACATTTCTGCCTTTTTCTTAAGCACCTTTTGAGTTAAGAAGTTTTAGCATAGACGAGCATTCGTGAATAAAGTGAATGAGTATAACAGATACAATCCAACTTTTATTTGTTAAAATTAAATTCAAGTGAAGATGAGAGATAAGTTTGATTACTTTGGAGGAGTTTTACAAAAGGTTTCTTTTAATTGATCCATCCACCACCTAATATTTTGTCTATGTATACTACATGTGGTCACACATAGTTTTCCATATATATATATATATTCCATTTCCTTAAAAATTTTATACTACCTTGACATTTATTTGAAAGTGGGGAAAAGGAAAAAAAGAAGAAAAGATTATGCTGCCTTGATAAACTAAAATTGTGTTAAATTTTATTCTTTAAAGTTTATTCAGGTACGTATATGTGATTGACAAACAACATTCGGATAGATTATGCACACAATCATTTTATTTTGATTTATAAAATAGACAATATAAAACGCAATTTTGTTGACATGCGCATGAATGTCTCTGAAGGTCCTTCTGTCCTTGACTGATATGGGAATGTTGACCTTGTAGAAGTGTTCGTACATCATAGGATGCATTCATAGAGTACTTGTATGCTGTCATTTGTTTTGGATAACTATATATAATTTATATGTACGAAAATATGCATACAAGTATTTTGGTGACCCCAATCTCCTTAGCTGCATATTTGATTTTTTTCAGTTAATTTAATGAAGTTTCTTAGATTATGGTTGGGGCTTGTTGATATATCGATATTATGGAATTTGCAGGAGTCAGTTGAGCAGCAAAAACCGCCTGGGCGTGGATACCCTAATCCTTCACATAAGCTCCACCAAAAAGCAGGCACTAAGCGCAATCCAAATGGTAATCCAAATGGTGGGCGACCTCTACAAGTACCATTAGCCTATCACCAACCAGGGATCCCACCATTGTTCCATGGTATGATAGCTCCACCACATGTACCTGTCGCTGGATATGCTTACCAGCCTACGCCGGGACCCTTTCCAAGTGAGGTCCCTATTCAAGCTTTTGTTCCTCCATTAAATGGTGGTCTGCCTCCAGCACGAGGCGATACCAACACATATGCCAGCAATTTTCCTAATAGAAGACCAAATGTGCAAGAACCTGGTGCCCATTTTAATCCTGCATGGTATAATCAACGTGCATTTGTTTCTAAAGAGAATATCAATGTGCCACAAAGTGTTGGTCCAAGGGCCTTTATAAGGCCACACTTTGGTCCAGCTCCTACCTTCATCACTGCACCTACCTTCCCTGGTATGCGTAATGTTAGGGCGCCTTGATCAATATGCTATTGTTACATTACATTACTTTCATTTTATTTTCATTTATCATAATTTTGAATTGCATTACTTCATTTTCGTGTATATATCGTTTTTCATCTTAGAATGAGATGTGCAATTCTGATAATACCTCTTCTTGTAATTTTTTTTATTAGTTGTTCGAGTACTCTTTTACATCAAAATAGTCTGACGAGGTCTTCTTTGATCAGGTCCACCTGGTACCATGTACTATCTTCCTGCTGTACCACCAGGCTCGCTTAGGGTACCTCATCCGCCATTCTTTGTTCCTCATCCAAGTTCTGTGGCAACTACAGTTTCTTCGGAGACATCAGCCTTGCGAGCTAACATAATCAAGCAAATTGAATACTATTTTAGGTAGGTCATCATGGGAAGTTTTCATTTCCTTATTTTGGCCCTTTTATAGGAAAATAAACATTTTAGGCTAATATTATACGCTTGATGTTTTGTGCAAATTATTTTTCTGCATTATTACTGATGTTGATGTAGACATAATGGCTGGTAGGTTTAATCTTCTGGAAGGTGGTATTCTTTCTGAAACCTTACTAGAAATGATTGAGCCATCAGAGTGCCAAGCCTGTCCCTTAGTCTTTTGTTATGGACTATTATAATTTTCTTTGATATAATTTTCTTTGATCTAAGTTCTAACTATCTTTTATCACATGAACAATAACATAATTACCTGTTGAATTTTCTTTTGGCAGTGACGAGAATCTGCAGACTGATCGTTACTTGCTTTCCTTGATGGATGCCCAGGGTTGGGTTCCAATATCCATCGTTGCTGACTTCAAAAGGGTATGTTTTGATAAAATATGCATTTTTTATTTACTCGTATTATTTAGTAAAGTGATACAAATTATCCGTGACATTGCTTCATCAATCATATGCAAGTAAAATTTTCTACTTTAAATCGGCCCATTTTTTTTTTTAATCTTTTATTGAATATGACATCATTTTCCTATTGTTGCTTGAAATTGTAAGGCCGTTGGGCTTATGATATTATTTTATTTTACGAGTTTCAGGTTAAAAGAATGAGTACAGATATTCCCTTTATTTTGGATGCCTTACGGAGTTCAAGTGCCATCGAAGTGCAGGTGATTTACTATCTTTTAAAAGTCCCACTGCATATCCGTTGGCCTGTTTTGAATAAAAGAATTAAGTTGGTGTAATCAACTGCACCCTTTATCAAAAATTAGTTGAGGTAGGTGCCTAGGTGAAAAAGTAATTCCAAACTAGTTGGGTAGGCAGAAAATGAACCAATATGAAGAGTAAAAGTGAGGCAAGGATGAGCAAGATAAAATGGATAAAAATAGACAAATAAAATATACTATAAGAGAAAAAAACTAATAAAGCAGAAAATAAAATGAATTAAAAACACATTCAGTTAAATAAAAAACATACATAAAATTAATTTCCCAAGGTGCTATTCTTTTGGACGTCATTTGAGATATGAAGTTGGGGCCCAGACATCATATTCTCTAGTGAGAGATCCAGCCTTTTCTGTTGGATCTGTTGCCATTACATATTAATTTATGGGCTTTTCTATTTGGGCCCATGCTAGGTTCATTTTGTGCTTATTGCTACAGGGTGAAGAGGTTAGAAGACGACATGAGTGGTCAAAGTGGGCCCCAGCTTCTACAGACAGAAAATCATCCTCCGTAGCAACTAATAATACATATGAACATGCTGAAAAGAAGATTACTAATGATTTGGAGGATAATAAGGTAAGCAAAGATAGAGCAAGGGAAACCTCTGGATTATCTGAAGGATTAGTTGATAGTACTCCAAAACACAACGATGAGAAGTTTCTTTCTGTTGCTCAAACGCAAGCAATTGGTGATGGAAATCATGACTCAAACATGGGCTCAAATTCTGATGGGCCAAATATCAAGCTTCTACACCTTGGAAGTACTGACTGTTCCAATGAAGTCTATTCAAAAGGTGAAACTGCAAAGTTTGTTCACCATGAAAGCTGTGAGAGTGAAAGCATGAAGATGCCTGCAAAATTTGCTGTGCAGATTCGAGATAGCCCGAGCGACGATTTTGCAAGCACATTCATGTTTGATGAGGAGATAGAACTTGAACAGAAAACAACACAGGAAGATAATTTTTCTTCAGTGAGAAGGTACATACATGGTCTTCTTCATGCTTGAGCCTTCTTTTAAAATTGAGTATTGGCTTGACATTTCCTTGTCAATTTGTTTAGACCTGTTTCTTTCTGAATCACCTATGGACTATCGTTTATAGATGATGGGGGCGGTCCTATGGCAACTTCCTACTTTAATATTTTTGAAAAAAAATAAAAAATTAACGTCGTTAATCTGCCGCACATTCTTCTGTAATGTACTTTTTTAGTCGATGTTGAATGGACAATTAGTGAAGTTTCCTTGTTAAAAGAGAGGAAACATTTACAATCTTGTGTGATTTTTGCAAAATTTGTTTTCCATGATCTTGGATAGCATAACTTATTTCACATGTTGAGGCCCCAGTTGCTGAGTACATGTGTTTCAGTTGTTTCCCTTTCCATAATTAGGTTTAATGGTCTGTGATTATGATTGCAGCTGCTGGCCATATATTGCACTTTTATTTTTTGTTTTCTGTACCTTGGGTAATGTTCATGCCTTTTTGTATTAGTTCCGGAAGGATTGATTACGAAGACGAGGAGATGATCGTCAATGATCAGGCTGTTGAGAGACTTGTAATTGTCACTCAGGTAAAGTTGTGAAGTAGATCATATCTGTATAGCTATGATTGTATTCTAAACTTGTTCTTAAAATCTGATTATCATTATAGATTGGTTAATCTTGTTCTATTTGCTTGCACTGTATCCCGACATTTGTGTTAAAAACTAATCCTGTTTGTATAGTGTCATTTGTTCTCAGCAAGCTAGCAACCTTGAGAATGTCCAAATAGTTAAGAACAACCTCCTCCCTGCCATTCTATGTGACATATATCATAATCGTATTTTGGTTTTTTGAGGCTCATTCCCGTAAAGTGCTTAAACTTTGCGGTGGTTACTAGAACGCTGATTCGTGAGAGTCGATAAGTGTGTTGAGAAGATGTTGGAAGTATTATATGAGAGTACCTAAAAAATTACTCAAGCGACTGTACCTGACTTGAAGCGAATTTTTAAGGGTAATACAAGATTATCCTTCAATTTGTGGACTAGACTTGATGGTTTATTTGATGGGGTGCGTAATGCTGCCTATTTAAAGTTAAAATTCACACTTCTTTGGATTTTAGTAGTTTTATGTTTAATCCTCCTTACTTGTTAGAAACTAAAAGTGTGAAATTCCGGTGTTCTAAAACTGCTAGGCAGACCTAGGTGATGGAGTTAGGGCCAAACACCTAGTGGGCATAGGCGTTTTCCTAGGAGGTTATGTTTATGTTTATGTTTATGTACAACTCTTATAAAGTATCTATCATTTTTATTAAATGTTCATATTATAATTCGTACTTAGAAATTATCTAGAAAACAATCTTAATGGCAATATGAGCTCATTTCAAGTTCATGCGTTTAAAATTTTTAAATTTTAGTGTTGTAGAAACTATGTCTGCCTGGGTGTCTCCTAGCCAAGTTGAGGCTGTAGAGGACCGGCTAGCACCTAGGCAGGGGCCTAGAAGGACCTTTAAAACACTGACATATGTTGTTGGGTTCTCTTTCTAATAGCTTAAGCTTTTGGAGAAATTGGTGACTTAACCTGTGATACTGAAACCGTTATGCTCTGTATTGACAAACTACATAATAAGCAAAATTTGGTTAAACTTGTTTTGCAGAACTATGGGCAACATCAATTTACGTTTCTTTCTTAGATTCGTTTCTTCTTTCCTTGGTTGTGTGTTAGTACTTAATACTTGAATCCTAGTTTCGTGGAGGCCTTGCGTAGATGGTTGGGGAGAGCAGCCTCGGGTGTATTAGAGGTTTTTTGGTTGGAAGTGATGAACAAGTAGAAGTTTCTCATTTGTTATTTGCTGATGATACTTACACTTCATGTGATGCTGATTCTGTGTAACTGAGATATTTGAGGTGTATTTTAGCATGCTTCGAAGCAGTGTCCGATCTGAAGGTTAATGTTAGGCAGAGTCAACTGACAGTGGTGGGAGAGGTAGAAAATTTGGATAGTTTGGCAAGTAATTTAGGTTGTCAAGTTGGGGCTCTACCCTCAACTTATTTGGGGTTACCTTTGAAAGCAAGGCATAACTCATAAGGCTAAGGCTATATGGGACCCGGTTATAGAAAGATTTGAAAAGAGACTTTGCAGGGTGGAAATAAGGTTATCTTTCAAAGGGGGGTAGGGTGGTGTTTATAAGGAGTACGTTGTTGAGCCTTCTAACTTATTATTTGTCATTGGTACAATTGGCTGCGTCAATTAAAAGAGGTTACAGAAATTGATTTGTGCTTTTTTGTGGAAGGAAAATGATGACAGGGGGAGGTGTGTGCTAGTTAATTGGATGAAGTTTTTGATCTGATGGAGCAAAGCAGTTTCGGGGTAAGAGACTTTGAGACATTTAAACCAGGAACACTCAATGCAATGGCAACACGGTGTGAGGGAACACTACTTATGATCTTGATTCATTAACTAATTTTTCTTGTTCCATGATTTGGTTGATTCATCAACTAATTGTTCTTGTTCCATAATTTGGAACGCTCGTACCTAGGATACAGTATGTGTGCCTACGAGAATTCTGTGATAACCATGCCGTGGAAAAAGGTGGTGGGGCAGAGGTTTGTGGTGGATGCTAGGGGCTAGATGACTAAGAATATGAGAATTCTGCATGGAGGAGGATTATGGAAAGGCATTACTTATGGTTGGACAGAGTTCAGTATGTGTCCGTTGTGAGGAAAGGGGATAGGGTTCAATTTTGGAAAGATAGATGGGCGGGAGAGGAGTTGCTTTGTGGTATCCTAATTTGTTTTTGATATCGATAGATGTGGAAGCTTTGGTGGCAGATTATTTATCAGTTGAGGAAGGGCGGGTGTTGTGGCAACCTATATTTCAGAGACCATTTCATGATTGGAAATTGGAGGAGGTTGATGGGTTATTGACCTTGCTGAAATGGGGTCTATTCAAGAAGGGACCGTTACAGTGCAATGGAATACAAGGAGAGTTAGGAGATTTACAGTGAAATCATTTTATGAAACGTTGGTAGGCCATGGGGGGAGATTTCCTCAGAAAAGTATTTGGAGGGTAGGGATTCCACAGGAGGTTGCATTCTTTTCATGGACTGCAGCTTGGGAGGCTATATTGACACAAGATTCACTAGGGTAGCGTGGAAAGCATTTGGTAAACCGTTATATGTGCAAGAAAGATTGGGAATTGATGGATCATTTGCTTTTACATTATGAGGTTGCTTGATTGTGGACCACAGCTTTGTCTCCATTTGGTGTTGATTGGGTGATGCCTCATTCGGTAAGAGCATTGTTGATGTGGAAGGGGATGAGAGTGCCTAAGGAAAGCGGAAAAGGTGTGCTACGGCCCTACATTGCTTATGGTGGGTCTTGTGGAGAGAGCGGAATTGTTGATATTTTGAGGGGCAGGAGCTTGTTTTGCCAATTGAGCTCTCTTTTGAAATTATTGCTTTTTTGGTTTAATGAATTCTGTTGGCAGTCGGTGGAGTCCTTTTTGGATTTTACAGCGGAGTTTTACCTAGCAGCTTGAGATGTTTTGGGTGCTTGACTGTTCCTCTCATTTTTGTGGGCGGGCTGCTTTCTGTAATTTACTATATACTCCGGGATGGCATCCGCTTTTGATGTTGCTTTAATATAATATTACTTATCAAAAAACTTTCATTTCATTGTTATGTCTTTACATTGTTACTTGTACACTTTTTGCAGAATAACCGGATGGGTGAAGGACCTGGAACTGGTGTTCAAGATTCAGAATCTATATCAGTTGAGCTTGCTTCTGCTATAAATGACGGCCTCTACTTTTATGAGCAGGTTGATTGGCTATTCATACGATTACTTGTTAGCCTCATTCTTATTTCATGTTCTACATTTCATATCTTATCTATGTTTGTTACTATCAGCAATTAAAGGCCCAGCGATCCAATTCTAGAAGGACTACCTCAAGTTATGAAACTAGACGTGGGAACTCAAAATCGTCGGTAAGTTCTGCAACAGGGTCGGTAACTGCTGAAAACTCTTCTGGAGGCAGTGGGTGTGAAGTGTCAGGAAATACTAATTCTCGAAGGAAGCAAAATAAAGGCTTTTCCAAGCAACAGCCAATTTATAAGCAACGGCTCTTTTCAAGCACCTCCAGAAATCTTGGGACTGTTCGTAACTCTCTTGGCATCGTATCAGAAAGTCCACCTAGTAATTCAGTTGGCTTTTTCTTCGGTTCTACTCCACCTGACACTCACGGGTGAGTTCAGTCTGCAGTCTACTACTCCCATCCCCTAACAGATGTCGTAGTTTCTAGTTGTGGTTTGTCCTAAAGTAAATGTCGTATTTCATTAATTGTAATAAATTTTGTCGTATTCTTCCCATGCTACCCTTCATAGTTAACAAAGCGTTGAAAATATCAAACAAATTAAAAAGCTAATGAAATGATAGTCCACTACATAGGAAATAGTAATTGGTACTGTTAAATGAAGAGAGAAGGAGAGAAGGAGAGAGGAAGTGAGGGAAGAGAAAGGGTCATTGAAGTGTGGATTATGATCTGTTTGGAAAAAATATAAGAAAAGAGGATCTGATAATAAATTTTATTTCTTGTGTAAAATGGACATAGGACGTTTATTATGGGGAGTGGGTACTTTTATTGTGGATCTAGTTACTGTTCAATGAAAGTACTGTTTCGTGTATATGAAGATGTATCTTTTGGAAGTGAAAGTATACTTTCAAGCTCAGAGGTGATGATATGGCATTAATGGAAGCTGAACAAAACCAAGAAATTTCCTTGTAATTAGTAACACACTCGTTAATCTTAAGCTGCAATCACAATTTTACAGGCTGAGATTTTCAAAGTTGGGTGCCGCTTCTCACGGCAATCTTTCTGGAAGTAGTCCACCAGTGGGTTCCATGCCAAAGTCTTTTCCGCCTTTTCAGCATCCAAGTCATCAGCTTCTAGAAGAAAATGGTTTCAAGCAGCAGAAGTAAGGGGAGCCTAATTCCATGAGCATTTGGTTGGACATGCATGCTTATTTAGGTGTGTGAAATCAATCTAGAATATCATTAAATTGGCTAATGTGGCCTCTCTTCCATTTAGGTATCTGAAGTATCAGAAGCGTTGCCTAAGTGATAGAAAGAAGTCAGGAATTGGTTGCAGTGAGGTGCGCATTACTATAAACTCTGATCCTCTTTATTTTTGTGCAGATAACATTATGTTTGACTACTGTAATTCTTGGTGCTTAGTTTTGATGGGTCCTTGTATTTATTTTTGCCCGTGTCACTAGTTAGTCTATTCCTATAATTGGCTATGAACTACTCAATAACATTAATTTTTGTTTCATGTTTGTGTTTCTTTTGGGTTGCACTTAGTCTTGGAACTAATTTATGGTCGAGTTGTTCTTTGGCTTTCTAACTGATTTTTGTGTGAAGTAGTAAAATGTTTTAGTATGCGATTGAGAACTATGATTCTGTAAAGTGAGTGTAAGCACTGGAAGTGGATATAATTAGTGTTGGAAGTTAATAGAAAGTGATTCTTGTCCATCAACTTTATGTATTCCTGCCCCACCTTTTTCCCTCCAAGCAAAATATTTTAAGCCTGTTCACACAGCCAAAGTATGCAAATGTGTGGTTTAATAACTTTAGTACTTACTCCCCTGTGTTGGTATGTGATAGAGAACCATGATGGAAGAACAGAACTAGAGAGCGAGGAGAGGGGGATGTGATTCTTGGGAAGTATAAAAGAGCAGAGGAACAATAAGAGAAAAAGGGAATATACTTGGAGAGCAAGTGATTTATTACTAGGCAACCATAAAGGTTCTGTTACAAAATAACTATGGTTCATTCTTTTTGCCGCCTAAATCTTTAATTTGGCCCAGTTAGTTGATTCGTTGGTGTTAGGTTTCCCAAGAAATGGGTGAGGCTAAAGCCCATATTTTGATTACTCTGTGGGGAAGTTTATCCCATATTCTTCCTTCATACCTCTGTTCTGTTTCTTTTAAGGAATTGATAGATTATTCATTTTTAAGAGGATGTTTGGTTAGGGGAAAATCCTTCACATTATGCTTTTCTGTCTCTGTTCTATCTCTAAGTGACGTGCAACTCATGTCAAAGCATGTTGGTGCTCTCACATTATGTTTTGGAATAACGCGTCATTAGAACGTGCATTGGAAAAAAGGGTCGATGGCATTCTCCCCCACCCAAATCTGCAACGTCCTAGTTGCAGGGGTTGCCATTGTCACTTCCCCACATTACTTGCATCACCTCCCTCGACGCCTTCATGTACAGGTTCTTTACAACTGCCCCCAGCCTAACCCACATGATACTTTTGTGTTCACCCAACAAAGACAGAAACACAAGTAGGACAACAGGTAGCACTCCTCATCATATGTCAAGCTCTCCACACCTGACATTCCATGCAGCACAAGTAACTCCATCCGATGCTTGACTTGCTCGAACTGTGCGACATCAATATCAGCTCTTATACAACTTGCCAGAGGCTTAGAGTTACACAAGCTCATGCAGTGCCCCTATACCATCACTGAGGCTTGAGGCAACCTGAAACTCACGGCAACCAGCAACAGAAGACATATTGGAAATAGCGAACAAGGTATTGCACGTCATATAACGCGTCATTAGATTCATGTATAGGCAATACCGTGCGCCAACAATGGTTTTAGACCCTCCCACTTGCACGCAAAAAGGCTGTCTATGACTCATGACTCTCATTCTCCCTTTTCTTGTATCCTCGCCTTTCCCACGAAAATCATTTTCTATCCTTAGAAAGCATATCATGTTTTGTATTGTATAAAGCTTCACCTTCTTAGAATACAATTATTTGTGGTCAACTTATTTGTTCCAAGACTTTTCAGTCTCCACATAAAAATGTTTGATTTGGTAACATGATAACTTTCCATGAACTATGGTGAAATATCTTACTTTACATGTATGCCGAATTTTAATAGATTAATATTTGCTTCAATTACCAAACCACAGCATCCTACTTTGCATCATGCCCACATTTTAAGTGATTGACGTTCGCTTCAACTTCCATTTGTGTTTACCGCATGATTTTTTTTTTTTTTTTTTTGATGAATTGGTAACCATATTAAAAGGAAACTAGAACAAGCTCACAGTGGCATACCCCCAAAAAAACCATACTTCCATATGAAAAGACAAGCCTAATGATGTTTAAATACTGAAGCGGCCTAATAATGAAATATGCACTGATAAGCAAAGCGAAAACAGAAACCTGCAACAAAGGAACACGAGAAACTAAAGAAGCCAATTACAAAGGAACTGAGAATTTGGGGAAGCTTCTTTGAACCTCTTGTCCGAATGAAGGCGACACTTAATAAACTAGATGGAGTTGCTAATAATAGCAGTGCACGGCTGATGCACATTATAATGGATTTGAGTTCATTCCGTTCAGCCCAAACTTTGTACACAATAACAGATATTGAGTGCTTAGCAAGACCTTTTTCCAGGGCATTTCCATTTAGATCATGATTTCATGTGCATGCATGATATCTTACTCGAAATTGAATCCATAAAAAGGAAATGTATTAATTGTTCTGGACAAGAAGTTTTGCATGGGGAACGTGGGTGATTAAAATAATTACTTGTATACAAAACAATAATTTTAATTTCACTTGTCTTCGAGTTTTATAATATTATAGAGTGAATAGAATGACTTCTAATGTGTTGTATCCTTATATGCAGGAAATGAATACGCTCTACAGGTTTTGGTCATATTTCCTTAGAGACATGTTTGTCCCTTCTATGTATAACGAATTCCGCAAGTTGGCATTAGAAGATGCAGCTGCTAGTTATTATTACGGAGTAGAATGTCTATTCCGGTTCTATAGGTAAGTTCCAATTCTTATAATATCATATATTTTTACTCTTGGGAATTTTCAAATTATGTGATCATGAACATATTGTAGTACTCTCTCTCCAACAGGGAGAGGGAGTACTACTTCCTTTGAATATTAAGAGGGTATGGTACTCTAATTCTTAGGAGGGGTTGGAATATAAAATTTTACCTTTATTGGTTCCTTTCAGTAGAATCAACTAAACGAGTTGCTTATGCTTTTATTATATGAGTTCATTTATATATGCTTTATTTCTTTCTCTCTCCAGTTATGGTTTGGAGAAGGAATTCAGAGAGGATCTGTATGAGGACTTCGAACAACTGACGCTTGACTTCTACAATAAGGGAAATCTTTATGGCCTTGAAAAATACTGGTAAGTAACTACTTGTTGAGTCCCAAATTTCTGCAAGTTTGATGTCGCCAGAACCTAACCTGAAAACATAGAACACGCCATTAACCCCACAGCTGTAGTCGCGTGGGAAACCATCTGACATGAGAAAGTGTAGGGCAAATGTTGAACTATGGAATCAACTATATGGACGTGTATAGACTTTAGAGAATAATTGTTACATTTTGAGCGGGAGAGGGTTTTTATAGGACCTCCTAGTTTGAGACTCAATCTAGATAATTAATGAGAGTTTGTGTCCCATTAGATTTGTAGAATCCTTTTCAGATTATATAAGATTTATGGAATCCATGTAGGATTATACAATGTATCTAGGCATGTGCTACAATTAGAGTCCGTTAGGGTTTCCCTCTTTGTGGGCTTAATACTCCTAACATAATTAGGGGAATTATTAAGCCCTAATTTTGACCGGCGTGGCACTTGGGTTATTTTGACCGGGTCAGGTTGACCGAGTTGGTGTCCTAATTTTGGGCCGGTCTCCATCGTTACTACTTTTATTTTTCCTTCTAATTTGTTTGTGAAGTGTATTTTTTGTCTTGGAATATCTCTAGCAAGACTACCAATTTAAATTAAGTTTCTCCTCAAAATGTAACGAAACATGGACGTGACCTAGTCATCCGTCATGTGAGGAGTAGTTTTTTGGAAATATCACTCATTATTTATATTAATAGACGGCTAACAGCTAAAATTAGGTCTTCCCTTCCCTAGATGTTTTCCTTTTTCCACTCTTATGTACTTTAAGAAGATTTCTCATCCTCTTATGTTAAATTACTTCTTACGGAACCAAAAAAGAAGTTATATTACTTCTTGTCTGGTAAACTCTTCTCTTCTTATCCAAAAAAAGGAAAAAAATAAAAAATAAAACTTTAAAAATTGGTAAGATGTTGCAAGGCCCCTAAACTTTATGTTATTTTCCCAAATTAAAAAATTAAACAAAATTTTAAACAAATTAAATAAATTAAATAAAACTTTAAACAAATTAAAAAATTAAATAAAGCTTTGAAAAGGTTTAATTACCTTTCAAGCCATTTGATTCTGATCTACTAAATCTTCCTAAGTAGTTACTAGGCCCCTAAACTTTATGTTATTTTCCCAAAGACCTAGGCCTTTGGGATAAATTGTCTGTTTTCAATTAAAACTTTAAAAATAATTAATGTTTTACAAATGAACAATAATGAAGCACTTGAAAACAGTTGTTTCATCCCAAACCATGTGGAACTTCCTGAGAGGCATGCTAATCACAGTTGCTATGACAGTGTGCGGGCTAGACTTTTGAGGGTTGTCACTAGAGTAAGAGGTCATTTCATCGTCTGACTGTGGTGGGTTTTATGCAAATCTCTGTATGCATGTAGACCATTTTTTTTTCTAGCTCAAACGTTCTTTTTATTGGTAATTGGCCCTGGATATGGGGATTGGATCCCGTGACTTTGAGGTAGTGGAATTATAATACCGAAGTGGTGAACCCGGACTGAGTTGGTTTGAAGTATAAAAACCATTGAGGATGAACCCATAGCCATCTCCATTTTTTAGGTTTCCATGGTCAGGAAATAATTTTATTTGCTTGGAAAATTGATGAAACTCATTGGGTCAGTTATAATGTTTTTCTTACTATCTTCTGATTGTTCATATGACAAATAACTTAGGAACACGATAATTGGAAAATTTCCAGCCTTCCTGATCCAGGAGAAGGTCGTACCCACGAGATCATTTAGGTCAGTATAGCAGGCTTTGGAAGCCCAAGCATGAGAGTCCAACAAATAGAAGAATTTTCTAGTACATGGAGGATGGCAATACGTGTAGTAAATACCTACCAAAAAGATACTTATTTAGGCCATTGTTTTTAGGACAAAATAAGTGCAAATTTTTTTTTTTTTGGGGCCACCCATTATTATTTCAACCAACCTACAAAAGTCAACTTTTCACCTACCAAAAAGTAAGTGCAAAAAAGTCATTTCATCAAA
>JAUMHB010034844.1:0-20318 GCA_032359685.1 Pittosporum tobira | reverse complement strand
AGCTGTATAATATTTGTATTTTCGCCTATATCATTTATGATTTGTGTATTGTAAGACATGGATTTAATAATAAATTGACAACCCAAATCGGGGTGAGGATGCCCAGATTTGGGGGTGTCACATTTAGAGTTTCCGCTGTGTAGTATTTGAATAAGATGTGTAGAGAGAGCTGTATAATATTTGTATTTTCAGCTATATTTTTATAACTTGTGTATTTGTAAGACATGGATTGAATAATAAATTGGCAACCCAAGTCGGGGTATGGATACCCAGATTTGGGGGTGTCACATTATGAGCGTTACAAATTTTATTAAATTATAATTTGTATTTTAAATTTAATTTTAAATTTTTATTAAAATTATATTAAAATTACAGATTTATTAAATTATGATTTACAGTTTAAATTCAACTCTAAATTTTTTTGTTAGATTTAAATTATTAACTTTATTTTTTGAACTTGAATTTAGTTTACCAAACATAATTTTTATTATGTTTGAGTTTAAACGAGTACTATATACATAACACTCCTATGCTCTTCCTTATCATTCCATTAGTGTGCCATCATAAAAAAAAATATATAAAATAAATTGAAATAAATTATCAGCATGAATGTGAACTACTATGTTCTGTTTGGACTCTGATAAATTATTGGAAAAAAAGAAAAAGAAAAAGAAAAGTAAATAGAGTTGTAAAATAAGTCTCTTCAATGAATAAAATCATTTCAATTATGTTCTCCCTATGTTGTTAAGAAAACGTTACACCAAACATTTTGTATTGCTGGTGGTGGGTGTCTTGTTGCTCTCTCACCAACTCCATGTGCAAAATAAAACTGGACAATCTAATCGAAGCTGTTCATTTGCCTCAACAAACCAGATTGCCCCGTGACGTTAAACTATATATAACACAAAAATAAGCATTGCTTTTTCAGATCAAAATGTCAACAACTGTAATATAGTAGTAATTTCTAAGCCAAGCTGAAATAACAAATTATTCTGACATATAGAAAAAAAAAATTTAAAAAAGAAAAGAACAGAAAACGTAGAAGATTTTATTTTGCGTGATAGTGAGTTTATAACAAAAAATTTAATAAAATTATTTTCTTGTGTTTGTAAGTTGTATAAAAAAGAAAAGAAAAAGTACTAAATTACGATGATATTATTGATTTTTATGGACTTAACATGTAATACGGGAATTATAAAAAAATTGCAGCTCACCTTTTCTTTCCCTATCTAATTTCTTCCAATTTTGGTAAGAAAAGTTTGGCTAGAAAACTAACCAAATTTTCTTGGCTTTTTCTTTATTTTATGCCTTGCAAGGAACTCACAAACAAGAGAAAAAACCCATTTTCTATCATTTTTTTTTTCTTTTAAGTCCATTCCCAAACTCACAAACACATTATAAAAATATGTTTCTATTTTTGTACCATAGAACACCATTATATTTAAATTTTCGTTTGTAATTTTAGACCATCTTTAAAAAATATTATTTTTAAAACACTTTTATTTTATGTCAAAATAGTAAATGAGTCATCAACTTTTAAAAGACCCAATTTTTTAAAGGTATCTTTAACTATTTTTCTTTTTCTTTTTTAATTTTATTTATCTATGTGTTCTTGCAAGAATCGTTTCCATTTATAAATAGAGTAAAAGGAGAAAAAAAAGATTAAAAGCAAAAGTTACTTCTAAACCTATTTCTAGCACTTTTGGAACCTATTTAAAACTTGCCGACAACCGAAGGGTACAGCAGTTGCTAAAGAGAGGAATGGGATGTACCTTATTTTACAGCACCCACTTTGTCCCTCTCCGTGTGTGAATTGCTAGGTAGCTTTACTTTTGAGGCAATAATGTAGTCATTAGAATTTGGAAAGCTGCCACATACCCCCCCTCCCCCCCACTGTTAATAAGAAAATGAATTTTGGGCCATCGTTGTCTCTCTTAAGACTTTAAAAGCTTAATTTCACATTGTGTAATCAGAATCGCTCCAATTTATGAGTCAAAAAGGGTTCACGTGTAATAGGCCTATTATGCCAATATGATTAGCGCCCTCTTCTTTCTACCCTATATGACTCCTCAATCCTCATCGTCATTAGCCATGAGCACGGATGTTCAACGAGCTAAGCTTTTAACTTAAACGAACTGTTTATCAAATTTTTAATGAGTCGAATTTGAATTTTTTTTTAAAATAATATGAAAAAATTTGAGCTGAACTCGAATTTAATTCGTTAAATTAAATGAATTTTTTTAACAAACTCGAATTAAACATTAAATAGTTCAAACTCGAGCTTTAAACGAGTCACCGGCTCGTTTACCACCTCTAACAATGAAAAACTAGAACTGATAAAAGGGTGAGGTCCATCGGTCCCAATTTTCCAGTCAAATACTATCCACTACGATTATCATTACTGTATTATCTACTAATAAAACATTCTCCACCATCAATTTCTATAGTTATTTATAATTACACACACACACACACTACATAGTGGGGCCAATAGGCATGATATTAGTTGCTTGTTTTTGAAATGTGGTCAGGCTATGATCTAGGTTGTGGACTTGTGGTACCAAAATTTGGAATGAAAGGCACAGTAGCTCAAGATACAGAACAGTCAAATCACAAATTCATAAATAACTGGGGAGTCCAACTGTCCAATACAGGGGCATGTGCATGTGATCTGCACGTGATCACATACAATGACTGGAAGAAGTCTAGTCTCGCCAAGGAGGATCAATCAGTTCGATGTTGCACAAGTTGGGCTATTAGGTGTTAAATGTATCAGCTGGTGGGATCCAAGCCACTTCCAGATATGATCACATGTACTTGCGATGAATCTGGAGTAAATATTCTAATACATTATTAATGGGTGTTAAATGGAAGGTCACTTTTGATGTGTATATTGAATTATTGATTATAGTTACGCAAATGTTGAATTTTAAACACAAGCCTCTCATTTTGGGACAGAGATTTTGATAGCCACAAACATCCCATTCACCTTCCTACGTGCCAAAAAACATTGACAAGTGAAGAAAGCATAGCAAGGTTACACCACCGATACTTCGTCGGTGAGTTTTACGAATATTACGCTCTAATAATTCGGTAATTGAAAGGATTAAACACCTAGGTTGATTTCTGTGTATGAGAATCAACCTTCAAATTTCAAAAGATTTCGAACAATCTCCATAAGTGAAGATCGCTCACAAAACAGGGGATGAAGGGTCATCTGTCATGTTTCCGTAACATTTTAAATGATTTATGAGTAACTTTATCCTGCATAGCCTACTAATGTTCCAACTCATCCTATAATAACATTTTAAATGATTTGTGAGTAACGAAGGACAAGCCCTCATTTCTTCCTCTGAGTCAACCTTGAGGACAATCCCTCATTTCTTCCTTTTGTTATTGCTTAAAGTGTGAATGATCTCTTCAGTACTAATAACACTAAAATAGTTTGCCCTACAAGGTAGGAAACTACTTTGGGAAGCTCTAACAAGGTCTTTAAGGATGTGTCTAATTCTAGTTACCAGAAATTTAGCAAAGATTTTGTAACTCATATTACACAAAGCGCTAGCTGATACATCTAAGTTCACTAGTAAGTTATGGGTTAACAATATGGGAATGAGAGCCACAAGAGTCTTATTCAAGTATTCAACTCTACGGAAAAATCAGCAGTTTTTATAAAGTCTCGAAGCTTTGGACCAATCGTGTCTTGAAAAAAAGGATAAAACAACGCTTCAATCCCATCGGGCCCGGGGACCATTATGAGTTTCATGATAAATAGTCTTCCTATTCTACCAGTCACTAGAGCAAGAGAATACCCGCTGTTAAGGGATTTTGTTCTGTTGGAGGATAGAAGGTTCAGCATACTAAATACCTCCTACGAGAACAAGTTTTGATAAAATTCTTTGTCCCTAATTAAGAATGTCTTGCTCCTCCACTTGGTCAATGCCCTTGAGCCTATCAATTATTTTTCTTTTTTCTACAATTAATGGTAGAAACAAGAATTTTTATTGGGTGTATCGTCTCCCATAGCTATACAATTAACCCTATATTTTTTATACCATAACGTCTTGCCGTGCTTAGAAATATCTACGAGTTCTCCTTGGTGATGTTTTTCCATGAGAGAGGAAAGTACTCAGATTAAAACCAAGATGGGATTTCTGAATCCCTACTAGTCCAGCTAAAAACCTTCCTTTGCTATCGAATAACCTCCAAAGGACATTAATCAAGGACGGTAATGTGACAGGAACCAACGACAGCTTCAGAATGTCAAGCTCATGTAAGCCACATTGATCTGAGAGTTTCACTGCAATTGTGATTTATTATCAAAAGTAGGGTTATGAAGCCATGAAAAATGGTTACAGCAGTATCCGTGACAATCAAATTTGATTAAAAATCAAAAGCAAATGGTATCAGAATCAGTACCATGTTAACATGATCCGTCATTTCATATCTTGCTGCTGCTCAATTTTACAGAGGTAGAACTAGTCCCCTTTTCTAGGCTGAAATGATACTGCAACTGTCAGCTAAATTCACTGGACACCCGCATCTTAAATGTAAAATTCACCACCAGTAAGATTTTCTGCAAATCAAATCATTTCAAATAGCAGTAGTATCCACTGATCCAAGTGTCCCACCGAAAAACTAAAAACAATTATTATAAAGCATTGTTGCTCCTGAGAAAATAACATATAGGTGGATTTGAGGGTAAGAATCATTTGCTAGAGTTCTACATACGTGTTAGTGTTTTAATATACCCATTTCCAACAAAATGGCTTTCAAGTACATTCCATTGCACATCTGTAATGTTGTCGATTCAATGAATTAAGATGTTTTTATTGTTACTTTTGAAAAAAAAGAAGAAAATGTTTTTATAGTTGTTGATCCAATTTACCCTGTGAATGATCAGTAAATCGGAGTTTCCATAGATATACCAAACAAAGTGGTCTACCATTTGACTATGAACTCCATATTATAGAAGGCTATTTAGGGCCACAATAATAAAACATTCAGCCACTTCAGGATAGCTGAAATACAGCTCCCGAATACCAGGTATATAAAGGAGTGAGTGATGTGAGCCATTCAAAAGAAAAAGAAAAAAATCACGTAAACATGCAATTAGGTCAAGAAACAATTGATATCATAGAAAGCAAGCCACTACTCATTACAATCATTTCATCAACTTCATCGAATCATCTTAAATCTTTTCCATGGAAGTGCAAACTAGCCCACAATTCGCAACAAGTACACTTTCAAGTAACAAAAACAAAAGCTGATGTTCACAAATAAGTGGACCATGCTAGTGCTAATAAACTAGCATAACATATGAAACAAAAGATAATAATATATTCACTGCCAAAAATAACAATAAGTTGTTTTTTTTCCTCCTAAATTATCAAATTTCAACAGGAGTATGAACAGATTGTAAAAGAGTTACCAAAAGAAAGTCTCATAAACCATAAAACTACAAGAGTGCCTCTGCTCCAGCAACAATCTCCAATATCTCACTGGTAATCTTAGCCTGCCGCTCCCTATTATAAGCATTTGAAAGCGTCTTCTTCAACTCCACAGCATTGTCCGTAGCATTACTCATTGCATTCATCCTTGCTGCAAGTTCACTAGCCAATGACTCCTGCAATGCCCTCAAAATTTGACTATTCAAATAGAGAGGCATCAATGCATCAAGAATTTGAACCGGGTCTTGCTCAAATTGCATATTAGGCAATAACCCCTTGCCATCACCCACCATCTTATCCCTCTCCACAGTCAATTTCCCTTCCTTGGTAGTCAACCTGAAAAACTCATCCTCACCTGCATCAACACAAGTCCCATTAACATCACAAGCCTCACCCATTGCAGACAATGGAAGCAATGTATGAATAACTGGATCCGACTTAATCAAAGAAACAAACTTTGTATACAAAAGCTCAACTTTATCAACCTCTTCGCTAACGAATAGCGAAAAAACATCATCAGCAATCACCTGAGCTTCTTTTGCACTAGGAAAACCCCCTCCCTCAACAAACCTATCTACACAATCACTATCCCTTCTACTAAAATAAGAATTACCCTTTTTCCCAACACTGATCACAGTGTAATCCAACCCAAGATTCTTCAATTCAGCTATACGGGCCTCGGCTTTTCGCAGAATTACATTATTAAACCCGCCACAAAGGCCCCGATCACCCGTTACGACGACAATGGCAACTTTCTTGACTGGTCGGATGTTTGTCAAGGGAACATCAACATCTTCTAACTGGGCCGCCTCATTGATGCTGTAAAGAACTTCAGCTAGGGTTTCAGCAAAGGGTCTGCCATTGACGACTGCTTCTTGAGCTCGCCGGACTTTGGCTGCTGCTACGAGCTTCATTGCCTCCGTGATTTTCTGGGTGTTTTTAACTGTGTCGATTCGCTCACGGAGTTCACGGAGACCACATTGGATTGGTGGTGGTTTTGAAGATTGGGCTGAAATGTAGGGGGAAATAGGAAACGGGGTGAGCTGAAATTGAGAATGGAGTTTATTTGTGTTTAGAAATGGAGATTTGAAAGGTGCCCACTGTGATAATATAGCAGAAGACATGGATTTAAGTAATTTTTTTACAAGTGTTTCTTTATGAGATTAAGATTTGAGACGGGTAAAAGGGGATAAAGCTTTACAAGATCAATACAATTAGTTTTAAAGAGGTTGTAGATGATAATTAGGTCAATAGTCTACACTTTGAGAAAATGGGCCGTAAATTTGTTGCGTTGCATTATTTGATGCTCAGCTTCGAGCTTGGCAACTTGAAAGTAGCCGAAAAGAGTACCCGAAGGGGAACAAAAGATACGACTTTGAGCTCGAGGATTGGCAACTAGAAAGTAGTCGAAAAGAGTACCAGAAGGTCAACAAAAGACGGGAACACAAGACCAAAGTTTCTAACTCGTGAGTTTCAACCTGGAATCCTCTTTATTTTTTTTTTTTCGACTGAGTCACACAACCTTTCGTTAAAATTGCATGTAGTAATTTTAAATTATGTTTATATTTTATTATTATTCCCTTTATTTTAAAATAGTAGTATTTTTTAAAAATAATTTTTTTAAAAATACTTATAGTTTGAAATTTTAAAAAAAAATAGTAATTACCTTTAATCTCTTTAATCCTTTTAAAAATGTTTAATTAATTAAAATTATTTATATTTCTTTTATCTCTTATTTACTATATTCAATAAAAGGATAAAATGACATACACTAATATATATTATTGGACTAAACCCTTGTACATTGAAGCAAAACAAATTAAATTTGAATGGAGTTTTCAGCCTAACAAGCCTGCCTAAATAGGTTGAATCATTTGACTGTTATATTAAAAATAAAATATGGGTTGACAATCAGAAGTGTTTATTAAACTTTTTTTGAGTTTTTAATAGCCGTGTGGTGTGATAATGGACCCCTTGGTGTCTAGAGATTACTTTGAGCCTCATAATCCCATGGGATACTATCAAATGCAAAATTTATGTAAATTTTATTAAAATTATTTATATGTTATCAAAAATTGTAAAATACATTAGCATTTAGTAAATTATTAAAGAAATATAGTACCAATTACAATATTCATAAATGTATCTTTGTTTCAAATTTTAAATTTTAATGTGTTAGTAACTTTTTAAAAAGAAAATTACTCTTACATTTTAGAAAATATGAATTTTTCTCTGGCGGGTTGGGCTGGACCCAGTGGCCAAACTGCTCATGTTGCATACGGTCAAGTACTAACAGCTGGCCTACTAAAATTTTGTTCTTGTGATCCACTAATGGGCGGCCTAATTGCAAATAATTTATGAAAGACAATTGTGTTAAACTTTAGAAGCAAGAGTTAAGTTCTCAATAAAATATCGAATATTGAAAAATAAAAGAAATAATATATATATATATATATATATATATACACGCACACACACGATCATACCAAAAAAAAAAAAATCTACCAAGAGCGTGGACAACACACTCCAATTTCTCGATTCCAACCCGCCCGCCACGGACACTTGTTCCTCTGTTACTAATTAAGTAATTAGGGCTCGTTCTTGAAACTAATTGCCACTATTATTTCACTCTTAAAGGCAGGGTCTTTTGACATTTGGCAACCAGGATATTCATCATGTATATAATAAACACGTACCCATCGTCATCATCACCATCTAGACTTCTACTTCAGAATAGCAACAATACCTCTCGGTTTCGTTTCTCATCTTCTCTCTCCAAAACTACATTTTCCCCTTCTCTCTCCAAACCTCCCCATTCCTCTCCGGCTGTCCTCACTAACAGCTCGCTTCGCTGTTCCTCGGCGACTCGATCTCTCCGGTGGAGTCATCGGCGATCACTGGTCGGTCCTAGAGCTCAGATCACAACCGCCGCTCCTGAGATCTCAATTATGGGTATATATGGTCAACTCATTTTTTTCGTGATCATTGATATTATTATATATTATTTGCTGGAGTGCAAAGTGACAGTTGATTAAATGATATTGATATTTACAAAGTCCTCATGTTCTCCATAGCATAAAGCATGCATCTTGCGGTGAATGAAGCAAAATATATTGTACAGTGAGTTGAAGTGTATTTACAATCTCCTGATTACATTGTCTATCTAAATCGATGCATTCCATCTGTATTATATGTGTGGATGATGATGCTACTAGAAATGAATAGGGAGCCTGTAGCTGATTAATTGATACTACATCAGTTCCAAAATATAAGAGCGTTGACTTTGAAATGTCAAATTCAAACATTTTCAAATTCAATTTGAGATGAATTCGATTGATTATAGTCAATCCAATTGTGAAAGTTGTAAACTACTTGAAAAGTAGTATTAGTTAAAACAAATTTTTTCACTGCTCATGTCAATTTGACTGCAAGTTAGATGATTTTTGTTATACCATAAAACATTTCCGTCGTGGTTTGGATTTTGATGCATCTTTTGTGTATGTGATCAGCTGCTGAAAATCCTTTCAAGGGAATATTTACCAGTCTCCCCAAACCTGGAGGTGGCGAGTTTGGAAAATTCTATAGCCTTCCTGCTCTAAATGATCCAAGGATCGGTATGATTCAGATTCCTACTATTGTTTTTTGGTTTTCAGAGAATCTCTCTCTTCTAATTTAACGTTGGATCAATGTACCTGTCAACCACCTTTAAAAATTACCCCTACTTGTGTTTTGTGATCGTAGATGATTTTTTGTTTCTTATGTTCATAGTTAGCTTTCACTATGAAATATCAATGGTAGCATATAGTTGTTTTCTTTTTTTGGTGCGGGTGAAGGCTTTTATTCATTTATCTTTGTTTGATCTTTTTAATTTTCTTTCTTTTTTACTTTTCATGATTGCAGATAAACTGCCATACTCTATTAAAATACTATTGGAATCTGCCATACGTAATTGTGACAATTTCCAAGTTACTAAGGGTGATGTGGAGAAGATCATTGATTGGGAAAATACTTCGCCAAAGCAAGTTGAAATTCCATTTAAGCCTGCCCGTGTGCTTTTACAGGTTACTGGCTTGAGATTGAAATATCATTTTAGTGAAAATCACCTTGCGAATTATTCAATGTCTGAAACTTGTTTGTTCTTTAGGACTTTACTGGAGTTCCAGCTGTGGTTGACCTTGCTTGTATGCGGGATGCTATGAACAATCTTGGCGGTGACTCAAACAAAATTAATCCTTTGGTATGTAATTTCTTTTGCTTTAGTTGCATGCATATCATTTATAGTGATAATTGGAAACTGTGCTGTCAATTATTCTTGGTCACCACTTAACCATAAAAAATAGGAACTGGTAACTGTTTATGTCTGGTTTTGTTTGCCATTGCGCCGAGATATTTCTGAATAGTATTTTCAATCCTACGTTTACAAATCTTTGTATCTTATATTGATGTGCATCTCAATTGCATTATTCTTGTGGTAAATGTGAATGTACTAACTCTATAGTAGGGGAGTCTTGTTCTATCTGATTACCCTAACTTTTATGTACCATGTTGGGATTCAGTGAGACATCATGTAGTATTTCTTCTGTCACGTGTTCTAATCTTAAGTTATTGTTCAGGTTCCAGTGGACCTTGTCATTGATCATTCAGTTCAGGTTGACGTAGCAAGAAATGAGAATGCAGTACAGGCAAACATGGACCTTGAATTCCGCAGAAACAATGAAAGGTTTGCTTTCCTAAAATGGGGATCAACTGCCTTCCAGAATATGCTGGTTGTTCCTCCTGGTTCTGGCATTGTTCACCAGGTAAAAGTTTTGCTTTTTTGATTGTGTTATAGCAGTTAGAAAGCCTAGGCACGTTTAGAATCATAATCAATTTTGAGAGCAATTTTCAAATACTGTATGAATATTTTTGTCTTTTAAAGAATCTATGTATATGTTGTCATGTTTAATCTAATATTAATAAGCCCCTAAAATCTTAGAAATGACGAAAAAAAGGGAGTACTCATCATTGATGTTTTTCTGTACATTACTTATGTATTAAACCTCGCCCTTCAGTTTGCCCTCGCTATGTTCCCTTATCCACTTACTTTATCAGTTCATTTTGTTGTTAGCATTGACGAATCAGTGTTGGTAAAATTTTCAGGTTAATCTGGAGTACCTTGGACGGGTTGTTTTCAATACTGATGGCATTCTTTACCCTGACAGTGTGGTTGGAACTGATTCCCACACTACCATGATTGATGGACTAGGAGTTGCTGGCTGGGGAGTCGGAGGTATTGAAGCAGAGGCTACAATGCTTGGTCAGGTAAACTATAGCGCTTTGTATGCTTGCTTATCTATGTAGGAATTTCTTTCTTATCTTTAATGCTTTACTTCTTCCTACTTTGACAGCCTATGAGCATGGTTTTGCCTGGCGTTGTTGGATTCAAATTATCTGGGAAACTGCAGAATGGTGTTACAGCTACGGATTTGGTATTAACCGTGACACAAATGTTGAGAAAGCATGGTGTTGTTGGCAAATTTGTTGAGTTCTATGGTAATTTCATGTTCATGAAACTGGGTGCTTGAAGTTTCTCTGTAGTTCAATCATCTTTAAGATGTTAATCGTCTTTCTATGTGCATACAGGTGAAGGTATGGGTGAATTGTCACTGGCTGATAGGGCAACAATCGCAAATATGTCACCGGAGTATGGAGCAACCATGGGTTTCTTCCCTGTAGATCATGTCACACTACAATACCTTAAATTAACTGGAAGAAGTGACGAGACTGTGAGTTATCTTTTAATGTTACATTTATTACTGTTTACTAAACACTGAGTTTGGTTGGAACCTGCACTGTTCCTTTGGTTTTTATGGGTTATGCTCTTGTTAGGTATCAATGATTGAAGCATATTTGCGTGCAAACAATATGTACGTTGACTATAATGAGGTGGAATTTCCATTATTTTTTTTTTAATTTATGCCAATATCCTGAATAAGTATTTCCAAGTTGGCATTTTGGAGCTAACTTGTTGGTTTTACATGATGTAGCCTCAAATAGATAGAGTCTACTCATCTAATCTGCAATTGGACCTAGCTGATGTTGAGCCATGCATTTCAGGGCCAAAACGGTAGGCTTTCTGTGACAATTGTTGTAAGTTGATTTTACAGAGTTTATCATTCATTTTATAAATTTTCAAATTTATGATATTTGTCTTTTGCTATTAGACCTCATGACCGAGTTCCTTTGAAAGAGATGAAGACTGACTGGCATTCCTGTCTTGACAACAAAGTTGGGTTTAAGGTGAGATGCAAACTTGCTCTGCTGGAGATTACAAAATTGTGGTTTTTTAGGATGTGGTTTAGTTTCAACGTTTTATTGACATAGTTGATATTTCACCACGTGGCTTGCAAAAAGCAAACATTTGATTTACTTAATACTAAACTTAGAACATGTTATTGTTTTCCAGTTAATATGCTAATCAGTAATTGTTTGACTTGTTACATTTTTTGTTTCTAATCCATGCAGGGATTTGCTGTACCAAAAGATGCTCAGGAGAAAGTTGTCAAATTTTCATTCCAGGGACAACCTGCTGAGCTAAAACACGGTAGTGTTGTGATTGCGGCTATTACAAGTTGTACGAACACGTCAAATCCTAGTGTCATGCTTGGAGCTGGTCTTGTTGCGAAGAAAGCCTGTGAATTGGGGCTGGAGGTCAGAGCTGAATAGCTTCCTGATTTATTTATTCATTTTTGGTTATTTGAGGGGGTGAGGGAAGTTCTATGTTGAAATGGTTCCTTAACAATGTATCTGTATAATCATTTGACAGGTTAAGCCATGGGTGAAAACAAGTCTTGCACCCGGTTCTGGAGTAGTTACGAAATATTTGCTCCAGAGGTACTGCAAACAATTACTTATAAATGCTCCTCTTTCTAGCAAATATTTCTCTCTGAATTTTTTTCTTTCATGCTTGTAGTGGCCTGCAAAAGTACTTAAACCAGCAGGGCTTTAATATTGTTGGTTATGGCTGCACAACCTGTATTGGAAACTCTGGGGACCTCGATGAATCAGTTACTTCTACAATTGCAGAGAATGGTGCCTTTTTCTTTCTTGCGTTGTTACATTTGTGCCATTAACGGGGCCATAAATTGCGTAATATTTGTGTCTCTAATGCGTTGTGGTTGTGCATATGGGGATCCTTTGCAGATATTGTTGCTGCAGCTGTTCTTTCTGGAAACCGAAACTTCGAAGGCCGTGTTCATCCACTAACAAGAGCTAACTATCTTGCTTCTCCTCCACTAGTTGTGGCTTATGCACTGGCTGGCACGGTATGCCCCTCTTTGCGTCCCATACCCCTTACCCAGGGTTTCTATTTCCCTGCTACATGTAAATAGTTTAGGTCACCAAGTTAAAAATAGATGGAATTTCTACAATGTTATATGGTCAGTAATGAAGTTCTTTATGATATGTTTGACAGGTTGACATCGACTTCGAGAAGGAGCCCATCGGTACATCAAAGGATGGCAAGGCTGTCTACTTGAAGGATGTCTGGCCTAGTAATGAAGAAATTGCAGAGGTAGCTTTAGATTTTTGTAACCATCTCCTGTCGGTAGTATTGTGTGAGGAAACACCAATATTTATAAAAGCTGTGTTTTACAGGTTGTTCAATCAAGCGTTTTACCTGATATGTTCAAGAGCACTTATGAAGCGATCACAAAGGGCAATCCAATGTGGAATCAGCTATCAGTCCCTTCTTCCAGTCTCTATTCTTGGGACCCGAACTCAACCTACATTCATGAACCCCCATATTTCAAGGGCATGACCATGGACCCACCTGGCCCTCATGGAGTTAAAGATGCCTACTGCTTGCTCAACTTTGGTGACAGTATCACAACGGACCATATTTCTCCAGCTGGGAGTATCCATAAGGACAGCCCTGCTGCAAAGTACCTCCTTGACCGTGGTGTTGATCGGAAGGACTTCAATTCTTACGGTAGCCGTCGTGGAAATGATGAAGTGATGGCTAGGGGTACTTTTGCCAATATTCGCATTGTTAACAAGCTCTTGAATGGCGAAGCTGGACCCAAGACGATTCACATTCCAACCGGGGAGAAACTTTACGTGTTTGATGCGGCAAATGTAAGTATATTATCACTTGTTCTTAAAATGGTATATCTGTCTGTTATGCAAGTGTACTTGATCCTCTTTTCTAATGTTTTCAGAGGTATAAGGCTGCCGGGCAGGACACCATTGTTCTGGCTGGAGCAGAATATGGAAGTGGCAGTTCCCGAGATTGGGCTGCTAAGGGCCCAATGCTACAAGTGAGTTCATATTTGCTTCTCAAAAGTCTTAATTACTCCCATGTCTTATTATGTTTGGATCTGTCTTCATCCTTGCGAATCTATTGATTGTACTAGGGAGTAAAAGCAGTGATAGCGAAAAGCTTTGAGAGAATTCATCGCAGTAACCTGGTTGGGATGGGCATCATTCCGCTTTGCTTCAAGACTGGTGAGGATGCTGAAACACTAGGCTTGACGGGCCATGAACGTTACACTATAGACCTTCCAAGTAAAGTCAGCGAGTTAAGACCTGGACAAGATGTTACTGTTACAACTGATAATGGGAAATCTTTCATTTGTACAGCACGGTTCGACACTGAGGTACTATATGCCACAAACTTTTGTTTGTTTCCTGCATCAGTTCTTTTCATTTTTGATAGAATCTGCATCTGGTCTTTCTATAATTCTCTCACCTGTTCTAAATTATAAGAGCATGCTTGACTTTTTGAGTCAATTTGGAACATTTTTAAATTTAAAATTTGACGTG
This sequence comes from Pittosporum tobira, assembly GCA_032359685.1. Classification (NCBI taxonomy): domain Eukaryota; kingdom Viridiplantae; phylum Streptophyta; class Magnoliopsida; order Apiales; family Pittosporaceae; genus Pittosporum; species Pittosporum tobira. The sequence continues at coordinate 6,066 of JAUMHB010034844.1, read as the reverse complement.
AATTCAAATATTTGTTTTTTTGCACTTGGTACTTTCAAATTGTTTACAAATTTCATAATTGTACTTTGACTGTAATCAAATACCAGTTTTGAATTTGAAAATGTAATAAATTGACTTTCAAAAGTTAAAAAGTACTCTTGTATTTTAATTTTTAAATAGGAGAAACTGGAAATCCATGCTTGTAGAATATGGACTCAGAAAACAAGAAACCTTCCCCAACTCTTTCTGGTCAAAATTGGACGCATTTTGATTAGTTTGAGTTAATATGTAATAACACGTGTATGCATAATTCAAGATAGATGTGCACATTGTATGGGATTTATCGATATTTAGCATTCTGGTATATTAGTTGTTAGCATAGACTTGAAGAAGTTGCTAAATTTGTTCTGGTTTGTTGTGGCTTCAAATTCTGATTTCATTTGGTTGCATCTGTCTATAGGTGGAGTTGGCATATTTTGATCACGGTGGCATCCTCCCATATGTTATTCGAAACCTGATCAAAAAGTAAAGGGTCAATCAGAGATAACCATCTACCGGGAAGGGAAAGTTGACTATTGTCGAAATTCTGACTTGAATTGCAAAGGCAAAATCATATCTTGTCATCCCCGTTTCTATAATTAAACTTCAAAAAATAAATGAGAAAACGGCTTTCTGTTTTAGTACGTGACTAGTTGAATATGAGTAGTGACGGCATAATACTAGGGTTTTCAATTTGTGAACATAAAGGAGGTGTGATTGATTGAGTTTTGGTTTTATTTCTGATTTTTTTCTTGCTTCTTTTTTCTCCTTGTATTCAATAATACAGAAAAGATGTTTTTGCTGCTAATCTGGTGAAAAAACTTCGGAAGTGTTATGCCAATTTTATTATTTGTTGCCAATATTTTAGTAAAAAAATCGAGAAGGCGGTATGGAGGTTTTTTCGTTAGATTTTTGTCACCCTGACCAATTATATCCCTCTTTCTGGACTCTGTTTTTGTTCAATACATCTGACTGCCCCTTTGTATTAGTGTGACCTGATATCCCCTATTTGAGGAGTGTTTTCCTATATTTACAACAGCTGCCTTTAAGTGCTTAGCGGGAGCTGTTACATGTTTTCAGCCAAATTTTAGCCATAGTATCTTTACAACCAAATTTTCTCATCTAAAGTTGGCCAACCGCTCTGCCAGATACACCATGTTTTAAGGTGTCGAGTTGATCAAATGGGAATAAAAATCAGAAACAATGAGCATTCACTACCAAAGGGTGATTACGTGGACACCAAATAGTAATGAAATTACATTGATCGTCTCGTGCCCTATCTCATTGGAGAGCCAGATTTGCCTTTGGGACCATGTAGCATCTCTGTCAGGCTTTTGTCCATGGCAGAAAATTTCTCACTACGACCTCCCATGGGAGGCTAGACGGTGTCCAGCTCGATCATCCTCTCAAACCAACTTCTCAAATCAACTACTGATCATCACCTTCATATACTATTGCCTCACCAACTAGTTAATTTGATTCGGCCATCTCTCAGCGCTCAAATTTTTCTTTAATAGCTTCTTGGAATCTATAGAATATATTAATTTTCATAGCATTATACTATACTTCCGTTTTAGAATATAAGTAATTTTTGAATATTAATTTTAAACATTTTCAAATTAGCATGAATCTATTTGAGTTTTGAAAAAATTATTTTTTGCAACTCTTGTTTTCAAATAGTTCAATATTTTCACTACTGTATTGAATATACTCAAATAAATTCATATAACTTTAAATTCAAAAATACTAAAAGTCAATTTCTTAAAGTTAATAATGTTTTTTATATTTTAAAATGTAGGGAGTACAAAGAAACTCCCCAAACGTATTTGTAAATCCTCCGTAACATTTGAAATGCCCTGACCAATCACATTTGTTATCAACACCACAAGAAACTACCCCTTCAAGTGAACTTTCTATTGTTTAGAGGCCAAACAATTGGCGTGTACAAACTTTAACTACAAGACGGAGAAATGTAAACAGCCATTAACTACCTCCTGTATAAATTCTTAATCATATCGATAAAGTTGACCATTCACTAACTATACAACACAAAACTAGCTTCGAGTGTGTAAAGCTTTGCTAGCTTTTGCAGCAAGGGCCACTGCCTTGGCGTCGGTACTGGATGTGGCCCACTCTCTTGCTGCACGTCTTTGATGCTGCCTCGCATTTTTTGCTCGCTTTGGTGCCAATCGAGCATCTCTCTCCACAAATGCAAGCCTAAATCTTTCTGCTATGGGTATTTCAATTGAATTTACCACGGATGAAGATGTTCTGATTCCTGAATCTGCCAACGTTTTGGGATCAATATCCTTGACTAAGAGATCATCCAACACTGTACTTAGAAACGCTTCCCTAGGAATCTCCATCCCTTTATAACCAAAGGGTGATGGTTTCGGATTTATGATAATGCGTGGGCATTCACTTGATAAGGTCTCCAATGAATGCTTGTCAATTTTTGGCTGCAAACATGAAAAAAGGGGTAAGAATCTACAAAATGACAAGAAATTCATCGAATGTGAGAAGGAATACATACCCAAACAAGCCAACGTAACGATTGTGCACCATGACAAATCTCGGCAGTATCAAGTTCCTCCCAAGAGTCTCCCTCTACATCATTTAGTGTTGGTTTCAAGACTCCCAAACAACTAAGTGCAGTGCGCTCACTCCTCGGACACCCTCTGAAACATCATCAACTTTGGTTCATAGCCTACTATAAGGTTATATAAATTATACCCCTCGTCAAAACCAATATACTGGGCAACTCTTCATAAGGGATGCCAATTTAAGTAGAACAGTATACAGAATTTAGATGAAGCTACTAATTTTATTTAGGACAGAATTTAGATGAAGCTACTAATTTTATTTAGGAGTTATCATTATGGCCCATCAGTTCCACAAACAGATCTTTAATGTTTCAGAAGCCATAAAATTGAATGCATGCCAAATAAAATTTCCCGGAAATCTACACATCAGTTAGGCTTTATCTTCAGTTAACCAAAAATAAGACACTACATTTTTAGTTTTTCACCAATAACATAAAAAATTACATACGACACGCTCTTTGCATTTTCTACTTGCTACATGCACTACCAAATTCAAGTGCTTCGACTCGCATATCAATTGTTTTTCTAAATAATGCATATAATTTCAAGTTAACTATATGAGCCGACTCCTGATAGTTTTATTTAGGAGTCAGTACTATGGTACAGAAATTTCAAAAATATAACTTAGACCAATTCCAGAATCCATTAATTATTCATATGTAAAGTAAATAGACCGAAAATGTATGTATCAGGTAAAATTTTATGTCCAGTTGACGAAATCTTCAGATATTACACGTTGTTTGCAGTTTCTAATGCACTTGCTACACACACTACTAGTTGTTTTACTAGTATATCCATGGAGTTTCCAAGTGATATGACGTACCAGTTCCCGAAGAACTAAATTAGAGACACTTTAAGAATGTAAATTTTAGCTAGTTCATTTAGCCATATCTCTTGTCTAGGAACTATTTAACCTGAAGTACAGAAACTTACCCCCATCTTAGTATCTGCAGTGAATGGCAATGCTGCACAAGTTCGGAGACACCAAATGATGTGATTTTGCTACATCGGCTGCAAAATGAAATCTATTAGTGCAAGGAATATGTCTAAAATTAAATAAATCCTCAATAACACCTGCAGTAAATTGGCCATTAAATTAAACTTCATGTAAAGCTATTAAAGAGGAATCTTCCAAAACATAAAATTCAAAATTGTAGGAGTTTAGGCCGCATATGGGTTGACAAGGATCGCTTAACATCCAGGAGTTTTGATGTTTCATCTGAATGAACTTCAGCACCCAAGGAAGTACAGCCATGCTTCTACATTATATGAACCATTGATAAGCACTCGAGAAGACGATAGATGTTAAGAAAAGTAGTATGCAAATACGTCCATAGAGGAGATACTTCTAGAGTTTTAGGTCATAATGAATAAAATCACTTTTTGTGCAGTAACTTCTGCATAAATCTGGTAGCCCAAAATAATGAGAATAAGGTCGTGTGGATATTATGCTATTTGTGAAGAACAATGAACTACGGGACCAAGCCTCAACATAAAATTCCTTCCTACATATATTCCGGCTCGTGATGTGCATCAAACAGATCACCAACCTTTTCTATTTCCAACTCGGCCAAACTAATACAGATCAAACTATATACCTTTACCTTATATCCGCTGCACGTAGGTTATTACATGTCTTTGCCACTCTTGAAATGCCATAGTCGGACACATCAGAATCAGATAAGTCAAGGATATCCCAAGAACTGTCAGCCAGTGCAGTTATCACATTATCGTTCAGTAATCTTCTTCTTCTTGCAATTGCAGCTATTGAAGCCTGCTATGTCAATAAGATGATTTGGAGTATATTATATACCGTAATAATGTCATATGGATCAGCAGAATAGCCTTTAATTTGCATTGCTTTAGTATTAAAGTTCCCGACAATGTGTTTTTATCCTTCACAACAAGATGTATATAAGCATAAGAAAACCATTCAATCATCGTTTCTGGTAGGGCTACTGAAGTTGCAGATAAACCAAACCGAGAAAAGAATTGACATATATTTCATTTTTGAATATTGATCGCCACGAAATAAGTAAAAAGTGTTACTACTTGTGTTATATGATTACCTTGACTAAAGAGCTTGCCTATATGCACTGAATAGCAACAAGGGTCTAATATATTTCTGAAATGACATTTTAAGTAACAAAGTCTTGAATAATGTCGGATAAACCATGTTTAAGCATAATGGAACGAATAGACTTGAAAATGTGATCTTAATGAATCTAATTAAATTCCCAAAAAAATAAAAATAAAAAACGTCCAGCAAACTTTTAGAGACAGCAATTCCTAATAAAGGAAAGAGAAAATGAATTAAAAAGATGAAAGAAAAGCTGAATGAACCTTAATATGGGAGGGAAAGCTGGATGAAATATCGGCCAAGTCATCAATGATATCCTCCAGATGCTTCCCAACTACTCCAATGCATAAACTCCCCAAACTCGGAGGTTTTGGCTTCTCAACAGGTAATAATACTACTGTAAATTCATTCCAAGTGATGATATACTAATACAATAATTCATTAAATTGAAAGTACAATAATTTGACATCAAAGAAATGGAGAGGGAGACTTACGGGGAGATTGGAAATGGTGGTGCTTGGTGGACGACGACTTATTGAGATTGAGATTCAAATCAAGCTTCTGGAACGACGTCGGTAAGGCCTCCATAGCTTTCCCTTTATCCATTCAACGACCGAGATAGTAACAGCCCGATGGAAGCGACAAGTGGGAAGACGAGGTGGAAGAGCGCAGAACACCAAAATCGTCTTTGACCAAATCGACTTTGGGAAATGGGATTTGACTTCTGCAAAAATTTACTGCTACCTCTTTGTTAAAAAAAGTAAAATTGCTAGTTAATTTTTAAAGGAACTACGAAAATGCCACACGTAGTTATTTATAATAATTTTTTTGATTTAAATTTTTAAAAATAATTTTTTGATAAGAAAATATATAAATAGATATTATAATATTTATAATTCATATTTTACGTAATATTAGTAAGTTACACAAAGTTCTAAATACTTATTTTTAATTTTTAGTTTTAATTTTGTAAAAGTGAAAAGAAAAAAAAACTAAAAAAAAAGACTCATTTTGTATAATAAAAGAAATTGGGAAACAAAAGAGTAAACAAAAAAAAGAAATGGTAAGGAAAAAAATAAATAAATAACATTTAAGTCTCTTATGTTACTTATTATCAATCTGTGCTCTTAATTAAATCAATGTATAATATAAATAGACAAACAACGAGTGATTTTGGTTAATTTATTAAATCAACTCAATATTATTAGTTTTAAATTTTTAACTCGGCTGAGTTGCAATTAAACTCAATTGGCTACTAATAAATTATATATTTAATTATATTAGTCTATTCACATTACATTTAAATATACATAAAAAAAACTCACAATCTAAATACAATGTTATAGGTTAATGCATTAATCTTAA
>JAUMHB010034833.1:0-20319 GCA_032359685.1 Pittosporum tobira | reverse complement strand
AATAATTTAAAAAGTCAAAATTTGAAAAATATAATATTATACTCTATTCCTACGTTTTGGCACGCTGCGATTCCAACGGTGCTGTCCATTTTTCCATACGACGGTCCGGTCAAAAAGTCAACGTTGGACTAGGTCAAATCAAAAATTCGACGGCGTTTTGAGTCATTATTTTTTTGCGCTGATTCCAGATCTTTGATCGGTTTATGATTTTGAACACTTTTTAACTTTTGGGTCAAAATGACCAAAATGCCCCTGGGCATGGCCTTTCTCCAAAATGACCAAAATGCCCCTGGGCTGGTTGAGAGAATATTCATGTAGTTCGATCAGACATTGCATTCGGCTCTATGAGTGAATTTTCCCATAGTTCAGTCGGACTTTGTATTCGGTTGGATGAGTGACTTTTCTGTAGTCTGGTCAGGACTATATGATAAAAGATTGTAGGTTGACCATACTTGTTAATTATATATAAGAAAAAAGTTGTAAAATAGGATCTACTATGTGCTTTTATGGATTCAAAATGATTTATGTCTCAATATGATTTAAGTATATTTTATGCAAAGCGAGTTTTGTTTTTAAGAAAAATAATTTGACAAAATAAAATATTTTATGATGATTACTATTTTTAAAATGAGGTGTACTTGCTGGGCTTTTAGCTCATCTTGTTTTTGTTGAAAATTTTTCAGAGACAAGTTAAGGAGAATAGAGGACCAAGGATAGAAGACAAGGTTCGAGCGAGCATTATAAGGAAATGTTTAAGAAAATTATAAGGAAAATTAAAAAAAAATCTAGTAGAATTGTTTTTAGAACGAGTTATGAAGCACTATAAAAAAAATTAGGGAATTTAAAGCATATATCTAGTAAACTATTTAAATATAAAATTTTTAATATTCAATAATTGACATTACAGAAAATATAAATAATTTTTTATTTTTTTTTGTGTGTGTGTGTATATATATATATAAACTTACAAAGTTTCTAAACATGGATAAACCAAAGGCCACGTAATAAACTACAACTTTCATGAAAACTAATTAGCATTCACTAAAACCAATAAATATGATTAATGAATACAACTCTACCCAACTTTTCAGGTTCCAACTTCTATTATAAATAAAATGATTACATAAAAAATATCAAGAGAAAAGTTTCGGCTCCTATGAGAGATCACGAAACAATATGTCTCACAAGTCGCAATTACAACACAATCTCTTACTTTACCTTTCGTGATAAGTCGTGGATGCTCAAGACACAAGAAGAAAGAATATATGACTCACATGGATTCTTCACCAATAAATCTACAAGGCTAAACATTGTATTTCTCAATGTAGAGGTGAAATATTATTTTTATAGAATTAACCATCAATCATATCTGAAAATACGTATAACCTTCTTTGTATAGTATCCATATCATTTCGCTTCTTATTTTGAAAATAACAGAATCGTAGCAAAGATTTAGCCTCATCTAAGGCCAGTATTTACAATGCAATTTCAAAATGGTAGTATCCATCTTTTAAAAAACAGTCACATGATTTTTTACACAAACCAACGTGCAAACAAGACAATCCATTTAACCTTCTGATTTTATTTTAAAAAATCGATAAAAAAAAAAAAAAAAAAAAAAAAAAAAAAAAAAAAAAAAAGCCTACTAAAAACGCAATAGTCCAACCCAACAACACAAGTCTCGTCCATGTATACAATGCACGGCCATTTATTCTTCTAGTTTTTTATTACAACACAATTCATTGACAGTCTCATGCACTTATTTTATTTAAGAAATCTCAACTACCGGCCTGCACATGCACTTCAAGTACTTTAGACTCCACTACTTTGTTTTACTCAATTTTGTACTTGTGGTAGTTGGGATGCATTAAGGTACTCGCAAATAATTTATATCAATTCAAAATTTCAAAATTTTATAAATGGGTAAATGTAACTAAAGTTGAGTGATGTAGTTTTGCAAGTGGAATTTGACAAATTGGATTAAAAGGTTAGGGTTTCTTTTAATTTCCACCTATCTTCCACCCTATTATTTACTTATTTCATCATCAATTTTTGATAATTCTCAAATATCCAATTTAGACTTAGGCGTAAACTTTGAAAGGTTGGCTAGGAAATTAATTAGCACAATTTGATATTCAACATTAGAGTTGTCATATTCTTTACTCACCTAATTACCTACCATAAACATTTTTGGATGAAGTAAGATTAATCATGTAAGTTTCCTATCAATACATAAGTAAAATAAAAGTAAGTCCCATCCATTTATGCTCCTTAAATAGCCAAGAGAGTCATCCCAATAGGTTGTCCTAGTCACAATGTCCTAACTTTCATCAACAATCAAATCATTATTCAAACATAAAAAACCACCACCCATTTTAAAATTCAAATTTAAATTTTTAGGATTTCATAGATATATTACATTAAAAATATAAGTATCTCTAATTAAATTAGAGTAGATGAAGTACTAAAGAACACTCTTTCTTTATCGTAAACAGTATTTAATCAAAATGTGAATACAATAGTAATAACTTTCTTCTTCTTGAAGACATTCTTTAAGCATATCCTAATTATTTTCACTGCACGAGTTACTTAATATTAACAACCTTGGTATGTTTTTCCTTAAAAGCTTTTCTGACCAAGCGGTTTATGGCTTCTAACTAGATCAATATGACAGTGGTGAAATTCAACCAAACAAATTGAATTTTAATCAAATAACACAGAATATCATTAAGAAAATAAAATAAATAGTACTTTTCAATCTTAATTTGTCATCACTTACATCTGTGTCATACAAAAACAATCGAACAACCTCATTTTGTCATGGATCACAAGGTTTTGAGCCAAGACGGTTCTCTTGATTATGTCATTATTATCTCCGGTGGGTTATGTTTGAAAGAAGACCACCGAAAAGAAGAAGTATGCATACAACTTTGATAATTTATGATAATTTTCTAGGGCAATCCATATGGTACGAGCTATTTTGTTGATTAATGTATGAAGCAAATAAGATAACTCTATCATCTCATAAAAGTAAAGAGACATTCGATACAAGAGGATAGATAAATAATACTTTTACATAGTTTACTAATTTAAGTTATCCAACCATCACGACAAGAAATAATTAAGTTCTAAGAACATAATTTTACTACAAGTCCCAAATTAACTTTATAATGTGAACATTTTCTCTTCACTAAATCTAACAAATCTTAGCTTTTATGAAAGATCCTCCTCGCATGTCCTTGGAATGAATGACCTTATAAAGGAAAGTAGTTGGAAGATGGAAGAAAGTAGTATTGTGGTTGTAAAATGAAGGGAATTTTTCATTCACCAGAGGAGGGGCTCGCGTATGATTTTACATTCAATGTAATGCCCCAGACCCAAATAAATTGGCACACAAGTACCAACCAAGTTTACTGGTCAACCACAAGTCTAATCCAAAATTTTAAGTTATATTAGGTATTTAAACACTTTGACAACTCCCGCACTTAAATATTCTAACGTCTTCATCAAGCCCAAACACAAATTAAATCAAATTTCCAGCAATGTCACCACATTTTCGATTAGGTCATAGCTATGATATCATTTGTAACGCCCCAAACCTAAACATACTAGTCCAATAGTGACAACCAAGCCCACTGGCCCAACACAGGTCTGATCCAAAAGCTGAAGCAATTAGGTATTCTTTGTTGTAAAGTAAGACCTATATAAGTTCATTACTATTTTTAAATTCAACCGATGTGAGACGTAATATCACATTCAAAACCATAGCAATTTGAAAAGAGAAAGGAATCCTACTATTGAGAATCTATAACATGGGGCCTCCTAGAGTTGAGGTGTAACTTATTTGTTGGAACTGAATGACGCAGATTTTAAACGAGTGTAGCTCATTAAGCATTCTATGAACATAATTTACGATACCCCTCTGATTTGTTTTAAGGTTAAACGCAGTTATTAAGGAAGTCATTAACTCTTCTAACAAATCCCAAAACTACCCCTGCCTCATTTTCATGCCAACTAACTAAATTTACGTTACCCAATAATATTTAAAAAAAAAAAAAAAAAAAAAAAAAAACACCTCTCCAGAAGTTAAATAAGTGACTTTTCTCTCATTTCCCTCTTTCTTTAATTTTCTTTTTTTTTTTCTCATTTAATCTTTTTCCATTTGCTCCCTTTTCTTCCTCTTTTTTAAGTTAGCAAAAAAAATTTTAAAAAATTACAAAATTCGTCACCTGCTTTTTTTTTTTTTTTTTTTTTTTTTAGTTTTAGTTTTTCCGTCAATTTCCAGATAAAAAGATGCCCAACCAACCAAGAAAAATTAAAGAAAAGGCAAACAAATACAAATACAAATACAATTCATTTGATAAATAGAACACTAAACTTCATCTTAATTTGAGAAAAGGAGTTTAAAAAAATAATTGAAATTATGAGAGAATTAAAATACCATATAAAAGGAATAAAAATAAAAAGGTATACAAAGATAAAAGAAGAGGGAAAGAAAGAAAGAAAGGTAGAGAAATAATAGGAAGGGGGCCCGATACACCCTTAGATAGAGAACCTTGAAAATAGGAGTGAAGTAATATGTAGAGTTTTATTTCTACTATGCATTCAAAACCTGTAGTCCAAAAAATACCTTTTTAAGGAGTTTGAATTTAATTCACAAGTGCACCTTATGTAGGAGGAGGTAACAATACGGATTACTAACCATTGGAGCAGTCTCATGGATTGAAGATATAAAATACATAAAAACAAAGACTACAGGTATCGATCTTTCAAGCGTAAACAAATAACACTGTATTGTTGAATCTGTAGCATCAAAGGATTTAATATGAGGTCTTAGGGATCTCCACATATGAGGTCTCAAATGCAGCAAGCTTTGGTGAGAAGAACAAACTCTTTGGTAAAATGATCAATTTAAAATCAATGTGCAACAGATCTCAGAAAACAGAGAATATATTTGAGATGCAGATCCCACCGTTTATAACTTTTAATCTGAAATATTTGTTTGTGGGGATGTGTGATTGTGGCTTCTATTTTGTCCTTAATAAAATCCCATGTAAAAAACATATGTTAGACAACATTAAGAGATTTAACAATTTTATAATCAAAATGTGTAATATACCACAAAAATAATAGTTAAAAAATATAATTTAACACAAATAAAAATATAAAGTGCAATTCGAAACATCAAATATACCTAAGAGGCTCAAAATGAAATTCACTCCTTTTTTTAACTAATAGTTCTCTATCCCAAAATCAATTACCAAAATATAAAAACTCACATATTAAAAACCTAATTTTTAAAAAAGATGACACATTTGTCACTATATTATGGCTCATTACGGAACCACCCAAATCAAATTTCAACCATCTCACAAATGTTAAATTTTCACCCAACCCCAAAAACAAAAATATAAAATACAAAACTGACTCGGGGGTACAAAAAGTAAATTTAAACTACAACACATGGATAATTTAGAGAATCAAATGAAATTGGTTACCGTGGTTACCATTTACTACAAACCTCGTGAGAATTATAAAAAGTACCTCTATAAACTCCATATAGCTTCTCATGCCCTTCCAAACTAATCAAAGAAACATATTTATTGCTTTTAAGGTCAATGGCGATTATATCTTTATGGCCCATGACCTTGCTCTTAATGCTATAACATTAAATGCTAATGAACTTCTTACTATAATAAAAAAAAAAAAAAGTGTTTATATATGTGTGTGTGTGTGTATATATATATATATATATATCACAAAAAGCATAAGCACAAATGCAGGCACGCACTTAGAACTAAAGTTTCAGGACTTTCTGAAATAGGATAGCCTTGACATAATTACACAGCATAGGTAAGTAATTAATACAATAATGTTTCAAAATGGAACTGGTCATTATGTCAGCATCTCTCAAAAATTTTGTATAGTTTCTCCAATGAAGCCACCTAGAAAGAAAATATTTTAAAATCTCATTAGTAATTCTCATGCTTAGAGAAGACACTATAATACTAATTACCGTACAGATGTGACGGAGACGGCTTTGCAAACCACAATCGCTAAAGTTGATGTAGATGAATAATATGAGCCAATGAAGCGTCGTAGTATAATATAACACAATATCCTCTTATTTAAAATCACAATTTCACTATTATGTCGCTAATACAAACTGAACACACTATATTGAGGGTAAACATGGAGTAAAAGTACCATCTTTAAAGTTAGCAAATTTTGTAAATGGAATGTTCTTCGTGGAGGGTAGTAATGAGAAATGTATAATGTTTGCTTCATTTAATGATTGAATATACCGTCAACCACTCCTCTTTTTTTGGTGTGCACCAGGAACCCATAGCCCCAAAAGGCTTCTATGGAGTTACAATTTATGACCTTTACCTTATTGGTTAAATATCATGATGCTCACTACCATTTGAGTTATTCTGAAATCTGAACCCAAAGAATCATCATGATTCAATGGGTAATGAGAATCACCCCTAGAAGGTACATCTCATGAGTTAAAAAACTCCATATAAACACTTTGGGATAAAGGATTCACCAGTGCACATACAAAGGACAGGTAACTAAATCCAATAAGAGTCTGCCAGAGCTCAAGGATATATATATATATATATATATATATATACATACACACACGCACATGTTCCATTTCATGAATTGGACCTGGAGTAATATTAAGTGACTAGGGTAAGGAATTTTTCCAAAGGGTACCTGAACAAATGTTCCATTTGTAGCCATTGAAGTTGGCGGATTGAAAAAAAGTCTCATGGAAGGAAACAAGATATGTTGTATAGCCCATTCACGCTGAGCCCAAGCATTCTTGGCCTCTAAAAGCAGTTCATGCTCAATATCATCCTTCATCATGTCATCAACTGAAAAAAGAGTATATTTTTAGTAGGGTATTTATAAATTACGAAATTATTGACAAAACAGGAAAGAAGCTTTTCACAGAATCTCTTGATCCTCTGAGTGGGTCACTAACATCATGATAGATTGGTCTAATGATGTAGTTGTTGGTGGGTTTTGTGGTGTTTCTAGTGATTGGGTATGGCCATGGGCTTGGTTGTGGGTGTTTGTAAACCTTTATAAATTTACGAATTCTGGGTCTTCGATGAACAGTTACTTTTTTAAATGACTATAGGCTAGAGAGTCAAAACTTAGTGATATAGGTGGTAATGTGAAGTTGATGCACCCTTGCTGCAGGTTTTTCTAATTCTTTTTTTATTTTTTTATGCTTTTACATGTGCAAGGGTCTGAATCTGATGATGCAGGTTACTTGTGTCATTAATTTCAAACCTGATATAAGGATAACTAAAGAGCTAGAGCAAAAAAAATTGACAGGAAAAACAAGCTAAACATGTAAAACTATCCTTTTCCTGACTAATTGACATGATTAAATCTCTAGACAAAAGTTCCATATATGTAGACAGAAAAAATATATATACACAGATATAAAGACAGAAAATAGTCATACCTGAAGTTTTTGTGTGACATCCTTCAGAACTGCTAGAGGGTATCCTCCTCTCATAAGATTGCAAACCATCACCTGATGGATTGGGCAATAGAGGAGGATGCAGGGCATAGAAGTTTCCTAGAGCAGCTGCAATTGTTTGGAAGCAACTTTTCTCATCATCCCAATCAACCTACCACAGTGAGAATAATTCAGCTTTTTGCTCGATACAAAGTACATGTACATCTATCAACAAGACCAAAAAGGTTCAGAACGCAAAGTCTTTATTGCATATTAACCAGATTTTCTAAACCTATTTAGTTATCTCAGTTTAGCAGAAAGTAGTAACTGGGGCTGATGCAGTAGCCGAATCACACATACGCACAAGCAGACACGGGGTAAACATATACCATTTTTATATTTCTTAAAAATTTCTTTAGTCTATTAACAATTCATATCAAAATATGTAATTACCAATATACCCCATAATGAAGTGGAAGAATTACATACTACGGCTAAGAAATTGTAAACTAAGATACATAGAACTTGGGGTAGCTTTCCTACGGCTAAGAAATTGTAAACTAAGATACATAGAACTTGGGGTAGCTTTCACCACCTCTCTCGCAATAAAAGAAAGTTACGAATAATTCAATGCAAATAGAATGGCACAAACAAAAGGTATTTCCATATCTGCATTTGTTGGCAAGTAAGCTCAGCTTCCATCGTAGGATCCTTAAAGTTTGAGCACACACAAATTGGAGTCAAACTGAACCGATCCTAGAATAGTAATCCCTCCGTTCCAAAAAAAAGAGATTGCTATTGAATTTCAAGGGTCAATTCGCGAAATCCTAAAATTTAAAGTTAATGTGAACTCATTATATGGTTGAAAATAACAAATGCTTAAATGAGTAAAACATTTTAGATAGTTCGCAACATTCCATTTTGAATTGATTAAAATTTGATGAATTAATGTGAATTTGAAACTCAGGATTTTAAGGTTTGACTTTAGAGCTTCGAAACAATCCCCTTTTTTGGAACGGAGGGAGTATTCCATTTCAAGAAAAGAGATTGTTTTCAATTTTTAAGGGTCAATTTACGAAACCTTCAAATTTATAATGATCTGATTAATTATACCATTGAAAAGAACAAATGCTCTAATGAGTAAAATCTTTTAGATAGCTTACAACGTTCAAATTTGTATTGATTAAATTTTGATGAATTCATGTTAATATGAAATTTAGGATTTTATGGTTTGACTTTAGGATTTTGAAAACAATCTCTTTTTTCAGACCAGAGGGAGTATTAAGAAAAACAATAATTAAAAGGAAGGGCCAGGAGAGGGAGAAATGGGAGAAAATGAGATAAAAAGGAATGCCATAAAATAGATGTCACACTTACGTCGTTTCCTAAACAGAGTACAAATTCTGGGACACGGTCCATGTCAGGGGTATACTGGTCAAGTATGACAGGAAGCCTGCTCAAATTACCCTGTCCATCAACATGAATGCCGAAATACTCCTCTAGCATTTCTGCTTTTTGCTTAATCAAGTCTGTGTTCATCTACAGAAAAGATAAAATAAAATTAATATTAAGCAAGTAAAACACATGTGAAAATGTTCAAAATGCTCAAAAAAAACTTTTTTTTTTTTATAAAAGAAGAAATTTATTAGAATTGAAAAAGATCATAGAAAGAAAGCGGATGACTGTGGTTTTGATCCTTCCGGTGATGCCAGAAATCGTTTTGGTATATGATTTTATCTTATTTCAATTTTATTTATTATCCCTGATCCGGAAATAACCTTTTCCTTTCCTTGGGAAGTACCTCCCAACAAGATTGATCCGTTTGGATATTGGTCCCTAATGGCCTTTCTATTGATTTTTCAGTTACATAAAAAAATAAACATAAAATCTTTAGAAAAGGGCAGCCTTCCAATCTCTTTGCAAATCCGTGCATGAGATCCCAACAAAAGTCCCATTAGCTAAAAGACCATAAAGAAGTCGGGAAGATGACATTGTCCCACAAAAGAACATAGGACTTTGCATAGCCTCTAAAGATTCTCGCATTACTTTCCATCCAAATACTCCAAATAATAGCGAAACAAGCACATCACCATAACACCTGTCCATTTTATTTTTTTTCGAAACCCCTGAAATTAATAGAAAGAAAATTTTTACTCTTGTCAGACAGACCCAACATTCACCAAAAACTTCAAATAAATGACACCATAATTTCCTTGCTTTAGGGTAGTGAAGAAACAAGCAAGCATTATTCTCGCTGGCCTACATACACATCACACAAGCATATGGAGATAGCTTTGTAACGCCTTCGCCACTGAACCATATCATTAGTGACTAAACAAAAGCTTTAATTTTAGAGATAGTTTTTGCTTTCCAAATATAATTGGCTAAAGAAAATCTTTCTGCTGGATTAACACCAACAAAAAGACTTGCAAGAAAAATTCTCAATCGAACCAATAATCCAAACACGTTTATCAGGCACAGTGGACAAGGAAAATGAATCAAGTAAAAGTGCTAAAGAAGTTAAATCAATAGATTCATGATCTTTAAGATTACGAAAGAAATGAAAAGTTCCAAGAAATCCCATCATCATTAGACAAAAGAAAGCTAACTACAGGTGCATTATGAATAGAAGAAAGATAACATAAACGAGGAAAAGCCATAAAAAAGGAAAGATCCCCAACCAAACATCCTCCCAAAAGCGAATAAACTTACCATTATCGATCGTGTATTAAACCAAAGGAATGAAAGAAACATATCCTTAATAGATAAATTTCCAAGGTCTTGAGTGAGTAACAAAGTAGAGACATGAATTTGCATCCCAACCATTCTGCTGGAGACCGTACTTGCATTTAATCATCCTATGCCAGTGAGAATTAAGTTCTAAAGGAAAATGTGATAACCATTTACTAACCAAGGATAAGTTCTTTGAGATCAAATTCACTAACCCTAAACATCCTTCACACAGACGACACACCTCCCAACTAACCAAATGGTCCTTCCAATCTTCCCCCAACCCAGACCAAAGAAACCGGCGCATAATATCCTCCAAAAATTTAACAACTCCACCGGAAGCTTAAAGAGAGAGAGAGAGAGACACACAATAAAGAGTGATCCTAGACAAACAACTTAGAATCAATGTGATTCTCACCCCAAGCGAGAAGAACGCAACCTTTTAACAATCAAGCCTCTTAGACACTCGCTCAACAACTAGATCCCAAAATGATGATAATCTAGGACTAGGCTAAAGGAACCCCAAGATAAGCTATAGGAAGAGATTATACCTCACAACCAATCACAGGAGCACACACTCACTAAAAAAAATTTGCAATGAATGAAAAATGATGATGTTACCAGTTTCAGTATGTAAAAATGACAACCTAGATGAAAAGAAGTATAAATGCTTTAAAAGGTTAATGTTTACAATAAAACCAAACAAGTAGTTACAACCTTTTGCCACAACATGAACGTAATCAGAAGCTGAAATGCAACATAAGTGTTTAAATGTTTAAAAGAGAATTTGACATCTGAGTGCCTTAATACAAGAGATTATTTGACAACTATATACGTATTAAGTGGCTAACAAAAAATTGCTTGTAGTTTTTAAATTGTTTATATTAAGTAAGAAACCAAAGTGGTTAGCACAAAAAGGAACTAATTCTCATTTTTCACATTAGATCAAAATGCTTTCTCATAACTTCACAAAGAAACGAATCACAGAAGCTAAAATTAAATGTATATACATTTACTGTGTGTGTGTGTGCGATAGAGAAAATATTGGTTTCACATATTATGCTTGATTTCAGCTAATCAGCTACTAACATTTACACCTCCTCCAAGTCATATCATATATGTTGAAGATGTATATATTGACTAGTCATAGAAGACAAATTTTAACATGAAATCAATATGAGCAAAACAATAAAGTATAATGCACTTTTAGCAGAAGCTACTGATCTAGAGAGAATTTACTCTTTATTATTTCTAGAGAAAGGCATGTTTGGGTTAAAATTATATTACCTCAGCAATCTTCGCTTTTAAATCATCATTTTCATTGGCTTCTGCATTTAAATCATCCTCCTTGAGCGCTATTAAAATTAACTCTGACAGGGAAGCTGGTTCACTTAGTTGTATTGCATTAAAATGAGCAAATCGACGCAGAACTTGTTGATACATGAGCTCTTTGCTGTGAAAGCACAAGGTACAACGAACAAATGAATCCAATGACTTGAAGCAGATTATGCAATTTAGGAAGCATAAAATAGAAACCATTACTATAGATGATTCACATCATCAATAAATGTAGGGTAAAATGCATATCACCACCTATGGTTTACACAAATTCTCACATCCTTGCCTATGGTTAAAAGTGATACCCAAAAAAATGAGGTTTTGAGCTCAGTAGAACTGATAGGTTTTTATTCCAAGTTAACCGACTGTATATCAAACTCATCCAAAAGCAAGTGTTAGCTGCCCAATGGTGATACAACCCTCTAGTTGCAATTTAATTTTGAAGTCAGTACATTATCATAAGTACTAGTTTGCACTGTTTGAAACTCTAATTAATAATTGTAAGTTCGTAACAAAGTCGAACAAAACACTAATGCATGGATATGTGGATCAGATCGCAAAATTTGAAACGACAAAATAGCAAACATTAGTTATGCTTTAGACAGGAGTATCTAGTAGTCAAATTCTCCATGAGACATGTTAGATCTTGTTATACGGAGCACTATGTTTCTTCAGGAAAGAAACAGTATGACTACCTCAAATTCACAACATTTGCAAGGTATAGCTGAGTATTATGCTGAAGCACAGCAAAAACATCATCTGCCATTCCTATATATGTGCAGTGCCTTACAGTGTCCAGTAAACCTACAATAACACATACCAATAGAAAACACTATTTATTCAATTCAATATAAAATTCATTGTGAACAGTGGTTAACCAGTTCCAATCTTACCTGAGTGGCAATGAGACTCGATGTCATTAATAAGCTCCTGAATGCTAGTAAGATCTGCAGTTTCCTTAGGGTTCCTTCTTTGTCTGACAAAAGATCTGCAACTGGATATATAAGTAACCAATTTTTTTCTTTAACAAAAATATATAAGGTGTTCATTACTTGACCTCCACTATTATAGGAATCATTCTATTCACTAAAAGTTTCAGTCCTAACATCTAGTCCATAAGGGGTTATAAAGTAGTTAAAGGGAAAAATTAAACATCTAAGTACAAATATTTAACCCCATTAGAAGAACTTTTAGAAGAAAGAAAACACCTAGAGAAGTACAATGTAACGACAGTCAACTGAAGTTGTTTACAGAATGTAAGAACTAAAAATAAACCACTTTATTTTAGTGGGTTTCTAGCAATTAAAACTGCATTATTTAAATTCATCATTGACAGTGCCAGGAAGCGCATCTGTTTAAGCAGTCAAAAGTATATCAAAAGACAAGGGTAAAACACAAATTATACCTAACAGAGGCTAAGGCATTATTCCTTTCAAGATGAATAGGGGGTTTAACTTGCAAGTAAGCATGCAGCCTTCCAGCCTGTGAATCCGTCCGCACAACTTTATTTATTGGAAGTTTTTGCAATTTTAACTCTGTAAATGATAAGAATACAAAACCAGATCTTGATTAGTATATCCAATTACATTGGGACCTGCCAAGGACAGAAAGAAAGAACGCAAAAGGCTGCATACCTGAGGGAGATGAATTAATAGGAAGATCTTTGATTGGATCCACAAGACTCGATGGAGAGGGATCTACCGACTGTCTCAGACACAGAGAGTTTTATGGAACATTAAGAAGGAAAAAAAGGGTATGAAGGATGGAAATAATATCAAATTAAGAAATAATTCATAAGATTTTCCTTTATCTAATCAGAAAATACTATAGAACTACATGACAAATAATTTAGAATTGACTACTATGCATATTATTACGCAAAGTACAGGTATCCAAAAAGAAAATGAGAAAAACCGATTCCAAATAATATTGACCTCTGTATAGATGATGTAATTGGAACTACTTTTGAATGTGTTTTTTTCTCATTGCATTTTAAGGGAGAACCCTTATCCTATCTAATAAAAACCTTATTCGTTAAGCTCTCCTATAGTATCTGAAACATAGCAGAAGCCATATGCTCTTATTTTTTTCCTATTATACTCTACACGTCGTAGTCAATTTAAGTTCTCTACTGAAAGTAAGAAGCTGTAACTTTAATTGAAGAAGCAAATTACCAACAGTGAAAAGCATTTATAGAGGAAAAACACACAAGTGACCAAAGCATACCTGTTCTTGAAAAGTCCTTGCCTCATTGGAATTTCTCAGTGTTGATTCTATCACAGACTGTATCTTCTCAATGATAACCTCCTGATTCAAAAGGCTTACCTGCGTATGGTTTATGTTCAACTACATAATTACGAATAAACATTATACTATTGGTTGCTTTACAAGCGTCAGTTATTAGACAAAAAGCCAAACCATACATGATTCTCTAAAAACATTTTCTATTAAGAAAGTCCAAAAATATAACTCCCTCCGTCCCGAATTAAGTGCCCCAGATTTGACTCTTTGTTGTCAAATTGACCTTTTAAGATTTCATTTCTGTACTATCTTTTCAAAATTATAAGTGGAATGAATATGACCATAAGAAACTACATGCAATTTACCACAAACTCGAGTTTTTGTATCAAAAATGTATCAATATATGCTTAATTTTCAATTTCAAAATTATAATTTTGAGCGAAAAAGGTCAACTAGACATTTATTTTGGGACAGCTGGAGGGGTTTATATAAACCTAACCACGGGAAAAAAAGAAACTATAAAAAATTGCAATGCAGTAAATAAAGTACCTCTCTCTTTGTTGGGTGTACATTCACATCAACATGCTCAGACGGCAAAACAATTGACATATATATGAAAGGCTTTGATGCTTTAGGCAAGGTTGCAGCATAAACAATTTCAATAGCCCTCTTTAGAGCACCACACTCAACTAATCTATCTGCACAGGAAGAGAAAAGGATGACTTAGGAAAATGACAGCATGTCTTTAATCTTTTCAGTAACATGTATAAATTGTGAGAAGATTGATAGATAATAAAAATGAGGTCAGGCATTTCCGAGTCAAATTCCTTTATTAAAAAATTAAAATTTTAAAAAAAATTGACGAATAGGGAACAAACAAATTCTAGAAAGAGAATAAGCCATGTGCATAACTTATGTTGCACAACCAAAAATGATATGTGTTAATGAATCAAAACCCTATTACATTCCACTAGTGTATAGATTTTACATACCATTAATAAAAAGTACCATGGTTATCTTCTTCGCAATGTAATTTGAATCTGATATTAAACCATTCATTTCGAAAACTGCACTAGATGGATCATCATCAGAAGCTTCTACTGTCATCAGATTGTGAGCAATGGACACCCCATAAACAGATCTGATTGCATCAAGTCTTGAGGATGCAGCTAATGAATGAACATCTGCTCTAGCAGCTCCGTGCTGAGCATATTGAAATGAAAATCAAGAAACAAATGCGCATCAAATAAATAAATATTTGAATAAGAAAAAACTAGAACAAGAGTAACATTCTGGAAATGATAAGAGAAGCAACCTTTCGGCAAGAAAAGCTGACGTTTATGTGATGAATGGCAAACCGACTCAGCAGGTCCACGATTTTTGGATAATCATCACCAGAGTTCTGAAGTGTTTTCCTTCGAGCAGTCATGTTGTAAAATAAATTCTCAATCTGATGCAAAAAGTACATATGACAGCAAAATGAGGGTCAACAAATTGCTAAATTTGCATGATATCATATTTTACGAAGTTTCCCAAATTAATACTACCTGCAATTCTATAGTTCACCCGGTTATTCATTCTCAAAGAAGACTAAATTTTCTAATAATGTCAAATAGTATTAATTACACCAGAGTTAAAGTATTGGGTACTGTACATCTTTTAATGTAAGAGGTTTAATTCAAGAAAATATACTCTAACTATTCCTTTCTCCACATGCATCTTTGTTCACTCTCAAGTCTCAAATTAACATCAAATTTCTTCCAAATTTTCTGCATTTATTATCAAAACGAAACCCTGAATTATGCCAGTGCATAGAAATTAAATAAAATTGTAACAACATTAAAAGAAAAAGACAAAGAAGGGGGGCAATCCTTACCATTATCTGAGTGCCTTTTACTGCAGCACATGCCTTAGGTTCATGTTCCATGACACCATCTCTGAATGATACCCTGACCAATTAAATCAAAATATCATTTATACCATAATTCAATTTTAAGCACTATGTTTATTGTACTATAACATATAACCACCAAGCCCCACTACTTATTTCCACCATAACAATCTCAAGAGAATCGAGCAAAATGGTTGTAAAATGTTCCCGAAACAGAGAACACTTGCCATATTTAAATTTTATCTTGAAGTGCACATACCTGTAACCATGCAATTGACCTTTGGTAATGGTAGTTAC
Source organism: Pittosporum tobira (assembly GCA_032359685.1). NCBI lineage: Eukaryota > Viridiplantae > Streptophyta > Magnoliopsida > Apiales > Pittosporaceae > Pittosporum > Pittosporum tobira. The sequence goes on along the minus strand of JAUMHB010034833.1, from coordinate 4,339 downwards.
TGTGACATGACCTACATAGGTCATGCTGGCCAATGCCTCCCCTCTGAAACCCATTGACTTAATTGACTGTAAATCTTCAAATCTAGACAGCTTTGATGTCGTGTGCCTCTCACACAGAATCGGCAAGTCCTCATACTACACGGTCAACAATAACAAAAGATAGAAATCACCTCTCTGTGCGCAACTGTTTATACATATGTAACAACACAATAAAATGATAAAGTGGCAGACACATTTCTGTACTTATCTATGCACAAAAAGGAACTAAAGAAGGAATTTCTTTTGTAAGAACACTAGAATTTAGATATGTGACTCATCTTGTGAAGTACTGACAATATCTACATAATTATGTAACACCATGGTTAAAACTTCCGTTATGCATGTATGTTTCGATCAGAAAAATACAGAAACAATCTCCGAAACCCATTGGAAATGACATTAAATTTCAGAAATAAATGAGAAAGCCTAACAGTGATCAAAAATTATTACCGAATAAGTAATATATAACTATTGAAAATGAATACGGTTAGTAAGTCAACAAATGAACACAGTAAAGATCAAAATAGTTCGAATATAAAAAAGAGTTCAATATGCACTTAAAATCTATCTTGATAACAAATAGTCCAATATGAATACGAACAGTATAATTTTGTTATTGAAGGAAAAGAATAAATTATAGCGGTTCATTTACTCGGATGCCGTGACCGTCGTCGGAGACTTGGATAAGTTTGAGGCCGCCGTCCTTAACGACGACGTTTATTGAGGTGGAGTCGGCGTCGAGGCTGTTCTCAACGAGCTCCTTGATGGCGGAGACAGGCCGTTGAATGACCTCTCCGGCAGCTATTCGATTGACCACCGATTCGTCTAAGCGACGAATCTTAGGCGGCTGTTTCGCCACGACTACTAGTTCTTCGTTCTCTTCTTCTTCTATTTCCATTAGGGTTGGTTGTTCAGTGAATTCGACTTCCATGGTTTGAGTTCCCGCCAAACTGAGCCTTCACTGGAATTGAAATAGTAGGGGAAGGTGGAGCTGGATTTGTGGCTGACTTGCTGGGCGTGCCGAAAACGGATTAAATCCCAATAGGTCCTATTTGGCTCACATGTTTCCAAGAAACATTTTGGAGAACACCCACAATTAGCAAATAGGGTATTCAGGTACAAGGACCAGTTTGTCTTATTCCAAAATAATTTATAATTAATTTAATAAATTAATTTAAATTAATTAATTTATAAAAAATAATTCAAACACAATTTATTTTGAGTAAATATTAATCAAATAGGTTGATAATCTAAAAAAAAATTAAAAGGAAAAGTATTTTATCACCATTTTTTTTTAAATTAAAATTCAATATATTTACGTTACAACTTTATCTATCTATCAAAATTAGTTTTAGTTTCAAACTCAACTCTCGTACACTCTTTATTTTATAATTTTTGTACTCATTAACTTTTCACGTATTTCAAAGAATTTAACTTGATTATTCACAATGAGTTGGATTGTCCATTGAAACTATTCTTCTTTTTTTTTGTAGTGTCCAACTTTTTAAAAATGTATCTATTTTAGAATGGAGGGAATTTACACTTAAATTAGACAATTTGGAGTATTATTATAGCCTTGGTATATTTCATGTATTTGTGAAAAAAGGGTGAGTGATAAACATAAAAATAAGCATTATACCTTACTAAATGCTTTAGTTATGAAAAATTGAGTAGTTAAGTTTGATGTAAAATATATATTCATATTGGAAAGTAAGTAAGAATTTCTTTGTTGTTGATTCAAATATTCAAATGACCCCAACCCTTTTTCCCTCAAAGAGACTAGGTTTAGAATAGTCATGTTTTGAGTCATTCATCAAGGGTTTGGCTCAGAATGAAAGAGGCTTTGGAGCTTAAGTAATGAATATGATGTTGCGATAAAGAAGTTAACATCACTCAGGAATAAATATGACAATGTTCATAAAAATTATTACGAATCCAGGACATTTTTATTATTTGCATACATTTGACATCAATCACAAGTTTTGATGCAACCATGATAAGTCAACAAAAGAATAGCAAAATCTTCTGACAAAGAGTACGAAAATTGGCAGACAAACATTTGGAACTTATCAGGCCCATTGACCTTGTTACATTTTGGGCAAGCAATCTCACAACATTATTTTATGTTGTGTGCTTCTGTTAGCTGAACAATACAGTATAAGATACTACATTATAATTATTTTTTATTTTGTTATTTGTTTTATTAAGTTTAAAATTGAAAATTTGAAAATATTTTGGTTTACTCAGGGCTCGTTTGGTAGAAATTTAAGTAGCTGAAGTAACTGAAATCAAACGCTACTAAAACTGAGTTTGCAGATGAAGCTGAGTTTGAAAAGTTAAGATTTTGTTTGGTTTCTATCAGGTTATGCAACTTAAGTTAAATTTTTGTTTGGTGGTAATTTCAATGGTTGCAATTGAAATGATATAAATGACTAAAAAGGACATAGAGTTATATAAAAAATTTTACTCCATGTTATTCACATTATAATTTTTTCAAAAATAAATTATTTAAATTAATTTAATTATAAGTAATTAGATAATCATATATATATATATATATATATATAGCTTAATGAAAGAAAATTAATAAATAACTTGCATTAATAAACATGAAGAAGTCTTAATCATGATGAATATATTTTCATATTTGTAAAAATATTTGAGTACTTATAATTGATTCGAATAATACTAACGATTGTTGTATAACATATCATGTATGTTGTTTTGAACTTGTGCCATGTACTCGTCATCTGCTGTAAGGATATTAAATACTTCACCATCAAACACTGAATTATTTTGAGATTATGAGGTAGATGCAAATGACATTTCTCCCTTGGCTCTTGTGAAATTCTCGTCAGTGTTAGAATTTCTTCGAATAAAGTTGTGGACGACCATTGATGCAACTATAATTTTCATTTGTGTCATAAGATCAAAACCATGTTGCATCCCATTTTAAGATTGACCATCGTTTCTTCCAAATACCAAACGTCCTTTCTATTATGTTGGGTTTCAGATCAAAAATCGATGCAAAATTTAAAAATAATTTATCTGATTCCCAATAACCATGTGTATATTGAAACCGAAATATAAGTTTGATTATACCTGAATGAATTTCGATGGAGATGAGAAGAAAAGTTGCGTTTAAATCAGCGTGTTAATCTTCACGCCTCAACTGGTATCCACACATTGTGTGCTAGCGCAATTCTCCGGTTTCTTTCTCTCTATCTCTCTCAACCTCGCGGTGATTAGGGTTAAACAAAAAGGTGTATATGCCTCATTTTATAATCTGCCCCTTTTAATTAGAGATACAAGAGAACAAGGAAACCCTAATTGTCCGGCCCAATACATTATAAGCCCAATTCACTTAGTGTGCGACCCTGTAGGTTCACCTAACATTAGCACTAGGCCCAAAACTCTCTTTCCGCCCATAAGTTATAAGCGACCTCTAGCAAGACATTATAACTACCTAAGTTAGGTGAAGGTCGATTTTTCGACACAACCTTATCCACAACTAATAATAGAGTACAATTTATGATTGAACCAAATGGCATACCACTAACAATCTCCCACTTGCACTGGAACCAATCATCTATGCGTAATCCCTTTATCACAAGATATCACGATTGAACATCAGGTAATAATATTGTCATCGTTATATGGTTCAATCTCATGTTTTCCAATATTGTAGTTAGACTGTTTAAGCAAACGATTGACTCTTCAACTCGTTTGAGCATGACCATGCATTTAACAGTCTCAACTCATCGAGAGACCTATAGATATCATTCTCTCATTATATGAGAGGGACAAATATTATCTCACTTACACACATTCCTCCACATGTTTTATAACATACCCAACCAATATCGTTATAGTCACCTGATATAGGATGAAATTTGATAATGTCAAGACGCATTAATCTTTATGTAGGAAACCGTGGCAAGCTCAAGTAAAAGGACTATACTCAGTAGTTTTGATTAGAATAATTGATGACATATATATAACAATCCTCGCAGTTTTCTCATAACGGGTCGGTCCAATAGAATGTTCTTTAACATGTATCCATGTGATTAACTTAATATCTCATATTCATGACCTGTGAAACTTAGTCATCAATTAATCCACATGCTAGTCTTAATAATCATTAATGTCTCAATAATTAATGAACTTCTTTAGAATAATTATATTCACATATATAATAGAATTTCAGAATCAAGTCACGTACTTGATGCTCTATTAAGGATATACAATATTCATGGGACAATTCTTTATATTTAACCAAAAATTGAATTAAATATAAACT
>JAUMHB010034822.1:0-11400 GCA_032359685.1 Pittosporum tobira | reverse complement strand
TAATCGTACTGGCAGAAGCATTACTAATGGAGTCAGTCATGACCATTAACTTCATATTCCTGCAAATAACAAATATAGATATATACATATACATATACATATATCACACCAAAAACTATATACTAATGCACATAAAATATGAATCAAGTTACAATGAGAATAAGGAGAATAAAATATCAGGAGAATTATCTTGAGTTTGTTCTTGAGTATTTTGACAAGAAAAACAAGTCACAATATTATGCCATTTTTTTCCATAACCGCTGCACTTATTTTTTCGCACTCCCTTGGCTTGTTATGTGCCAAATTTAAACCTTGTAGAATTGTATGGCCTTCCCTTTATTGTCACAGGATGAGCAGTATCATGCACTAATATTTTATTAGGAAAACTATATGTCGTACCAATTCTAACACAATGTTGATTAGTACCATTCTGAGTATCACCATTTCTCACCTTTAGTTCCGAAAGGTGAGTGTTAAAATACAACTCATACAAGTTGTGCTCAGGCACTGAGGAAAAAACATATTCTATGTATTTTTTGTGTTTCGCTTCCAACAGAAGTGTCTGAAGGGGGGTTAGTACTACACTACTTGACGCTTCATTGACTAATTTATCGCCATATTCACGATATTGAGCATCAATTGTCCATTGCCTCAAAATATATTGATTGGGAATTGATAGAACTTATTTGAACCTTAAAATAGCCATTATATGCCTACAAATTAATCATGTAGTCTCAAACATGGCACAAGAATAATTAAATGTCTCACCAAAAGAGACATCGTGAATGACAGTTCTCCACCTTATTTTGTCAATGTTGGGTATTCCCACAATGTACTCAGTCCAACCGCCATGGCTACTCACTTTTTCCTTGAAATAATCTTGACTGAGTAAGAATTGTTCATGGAACATTTTGTACATTTTTTTGTGTGTAAACGCAAGCAGCTTGTTCTTGCCATGCCAACCTAGACTCACATGTTGGTCTTAAGTTCATGGTTTTATGGTCTTCTTCATTTTCTGACCTTCTTCAAGCCTTGAGAGTTTTGTCATATTGTGTAGTAAATTCATTAAGTAACGTCCAAATATGCACATACCCATTAAAAAATGAATTCATACATTCACTCTGTTGACTTGATGTCATCCCAGCCATAAACACATCCCTCAAATATGCAGGGACCCAATGGTAATGTTTTTCATACATATTCAACAACCATTTCAATTTTTCTCCACCATACTTTTCTCTCAACGACTCCAATCGTTGCTTCGACTCCTTTATAGAATCACTATTATACCATTCATAGTGCTCCCCTGAAAATTTAAAATTATTAGGGTGAAGAAGACCGAGGCTCTCAGGGGCATGACATGCCATGAGTAATAACGATGTTGCATATTTGGAAAGACCTTCTTAATTGCAGCACAAATTGCTAGGTCTTGATCAGTAATAATTGCTTTAGGGGTAACATTGAACATGCATTTTAACCATTCAGTAAAAAGTCGAACAAACATGACTTCCTTCTCATCAATGGATTGCATATGATGGTTTACACTAGTAAATAGGGCAAATGGCAACTTGAACTTATTTGTCTGATACATGACATCAAAAGCAACAAGATCTGAAAATTCTTGATATGTTGCACGTGACCAACCATCTGCCCAGAACATGCTCTTAAGCCTGTTAGTAAGTAGATCAACATCCATAGAAGACCAAAACATTGAGTCATTCTTTATTTTTTCTTGAAACCGCATTATGATGGACATACATTCACGTTCAATGTAGTTTTCTTGTTCTATGTGTAACTAATTATGGAATTGTTGATTTGTAATTGTTTGTTCTTCAGAGCCGCCAGATGTTGTATTTACAAATTTTGCAATGTAAGCATTTGACATACAGTCACTGCGTTGGAAGTGAATGAGTTTTTTAACTGTTACAGTTCGATGAAATTACTTATGTGATCGAAGTAATCTAGTTTTTTTAATGATGATATAAACTTATGGTTGTGAACATCATCAAATGTCCCCACACACCACACTTCAGTCGATTGATTCAAATTAATTCTCATTCTTACTTTACAATCAGTTCTTGTATCTCGCTTATGCCGAAATGTCTTTGTCTTCTTCTCCTTCTTTTGTGATTTTTTTACCTTACTTATCACAAACAAATGATTTTCCAATAATTAAACTAAGATCAGTAAATGACTTAATAGAAGAGTCTCTCCTAATACCAAATCCCTTGCATCTGACATATCCAAGACATGCCATTCCAGCATCTTCAATAGATTTGAATTATGTTCTTTTTTCGATAAATGGATACTGATGACTATCACTTTTCCAATTTTTTGCCTGCTTATTGTGCACATCTTCCCCAGATACATAGGAATTTTGATCATTTGGTTCTATGAACTCATCAATCACATCCCAATTTACAAATTCATTACATTCAACAAGTTACGAAACTGAAAGCCCAATGTCCATATAGTCATTGGCCCAAAAAAATAAAACAAGCTGTTAATTTCATCACATCCATTATATCATTATATGAATATTATGCGAAACTCCAAGGTCCACAACCGCAATATGAATATTATTTGAGATTATTGTTCAAATACATAACCAGAACATTCTTAAAACAGTAAAATTCATAGTTTTAATTGAAAAACTAAGTTAAATCAATACCTGTAATTATTCATGTCTACATCAAAATTTGATTGAAGGAGGAGAAATTTTACTGGCTCAATCAATACTTATAATCATTCATGGCTCAATCATAAAAAAAAAATTAGAGAGGATTATTTTGGTCGCAGAATGAGGAGAGACACATAACGTATTTTTAGAGGGAAAAAGGACTCTATATTTGGAGGGAAAAAGGGATAACGTATATGGGTTAAAAAAAAATAAAAATTAACTCAACTGTAAAAACTAAGTTGCATATCCTGGTGGCTACCTCACAGTGTAGCCACCTTTTCCCCTAAAGTTTAATCAAATACTAATGCAATAATATTATTAAAAAAATATTTTTTATACTGCCAAAGAGAATTACTTACATTGCAAAATACTGAAATGTAAAAGGTAAAAATAAAAATAAAATAAAAAATGGCGTCCGTAAATTATCTTGTAAGCAAGTTTCACGTATTCCCTTTTTTTTTGTTTTTCGGTAAATTAAGTTTCGCGTATTCATTCATGTAATATCCTTTTAGGACATTTTTAATACTCCTGGAGCAATTGAAGAGGGTCGGGCGGACGAGCATAGTTCGGTATATTGCCTTATTTGAATTTAGTTTTTATATCTTATTTTATTGTCGTTTAAGGTCGATTTCGATTATGAAATGATTCTAAGTAATTTAAATTTTTGAAGTGAGTTATTATTAATATCAATAAAAAAAAAATTTTAAAAATAACGATTTGAAAGAGATACCTTGAGTTTTGGTCAATTTATAAAATTTAAAATTTAAATTTATATAAATTCGTTTAAGTGTTAAAATTAATAATATAATTAATAGTAATTTCTAGTTAATTTAAAAGAATCATAAATAATTATAATAAAATTAAAAAAAAATGTAAAATTAAAATTTTTTGAATTTTACAAATTGGTTAAAAATATAAGTCTTCTATCAAAAAAAGAGGGCACGATTGTTGTGGTTCATTTCTCCCTCTTTTTTTTTTTTTTTTTTTGGTCAACTGCATGTAAGATCATCTCATGGACCACATATGTGAATTTGTGATGATTATTCTAATTATAAATTTTAAAAATTAACAATATTTAGTCACAAGTATTTGGAAAATTGTAATTTTATCTACAAATTTTATTTTTTAAAATGATAAGTCAAGATAAATAAATAATACTCTTTTTTTTTTTTCTTTAAAAAGCAATAGTACTCTTTTGGATTATACGGAGAATGGATATCGAAGGAGAAATTATTGTCAAGGCCCAAGAGTCGGGTCCATCAGAGAAAAAACTGGCGTAAATGTTCAAGTGGCGAGCAAAAGGCGTAACATTTTATGGGCTCTCCCCACCAGTCTTTTGTCGCGAAAGGCGCAAAAACACGTGGCACGAGAACAACGAAAATCGCCTACATCATTTCGCCACGTAGCATCTTGTCGTAACACGTTTACAATTTCCACCCTCTCCCTCTTTCCACCCGCTGCATCTTCTTCGACTGTTAATCTTCTCAACAAAATTGAAGAGAACAAAAACAACATTTTGGTTTTGTAAATTTTTTATTTTTTTACCCGTGAGAAAGAGATGGGAAAGCAAAGAGTGTTGGTGATCGTATGGCTGGCGGCAACGGTGTGGTGGTGTTGGGGGGTCGATAGCGTCAACGGTCATGATCAGCAGAGTAGTATGAATCCTGCAGCGGAGAGGATGGGGAGCATGAGAGCCAAAGTGGAGGAGGCAAAGCAGACCACTACTGAAGCCATGCAGGATGCCAAGGGGAGAGCCGATTCTTGGGCCGACTGGGCCATGGACAGGGTCGCCCAGTAAGTACTTCATTCGTTTATTCATCACCTTCATTAATTCCTAATTATGTATACGTAGAAATTTTATATATATATATATATGTGCATGTGACAATTGATATGGTGTTCTATCTTTGTTACGATAGTTTTTTTTCCAAATGCATTCCATGCGGAATTCAGGCTGTTATCACAATTAGGCATTCTAAACTGTAAAAGAGTGTATATCCATTCGATCCATGGTAAAAAATTGAACATACCTCAATGGGAGATAGGAGACCTTCATTACAACAATTATAGATTATATTTGTCCCGATTGAGAATGAAAATTGATGTATTCTGACCCGAACTGGTGTTACGCTGCCACGCGTGTGCTACCTTTCCGATTTGAAAATTTTGTTGTGCTACCTTTCAGATTTGAAAATATTTTGCAAGATATGAGGATATATTTTGTTTACATATTTACCCTGAAATATCTTGGGCGGTTAGTTCAGATAATCATCGTGATGATCAAGCTGACATAGTAACTTGAGGATAAATTATCCTTTATACTGTCATCAATAAAAATGTGTATCTTATTATGGAAAAAATACTTTTTTTAAAAAACAAATTCAACTCACCGGAGACTAATGTGTATTTTATTATGGAACAAATTCTTTTTTAAAAAAACAAATTCAAACTCTTTTTATGAAATTGAGATAATCCGTATAGACCGGAGACTATTGACTTCCTGATATCCTTGAAAGGAAAATGACAAAGCCATACATTAGGAATGTGAAAATTACCTTCAAGATTTTTTACTGAAGACTGCCGTGTTTGCATTTCTCTTTTAGTTTTTTTACAGGGGGCCTTAATGAAAGTTCTAAGTTACTTGGCCAAAAAAAAAAAAGCTGGATTGCCTTCGTTAGGTATCTAGGTTGAAACTTTTTTTCATCATTATAAATCTTAATCTCACAATATATACATGTGGTACTACTTCTAGGGGCCTTGGGTTAAATCAGGAGAATATGAAAGAAGGAGCTCAAAGGATGAGGAATGAAGCTGGAGAAGCTGCATCAAAAACGGCAGAGTCGATGAATTCTGCTGCATCTGGTGATTGTTATTATATTTTAGCTGTCTTGTTAGTGACTACCATCTTCATTGTGAACTCTCATATGCATAATTACGTATATGGTAAATTTCTTGTTTGGGCAGAAACATCGAATTATGCTTCTCATAAGGCTCTTGACGCTGCAAACTTGGTCCCTGATAATTTTGGTGATGCAAAGAATTTTGCTTATGAGAAGTTAGGTCAAGCCACTAACATGGTCAGTGATGCAAAAGAAAGTGTTAGAGATAGAGCATATGATGCTTATGGTTATGGCTCTGATAAGGCGAACATGGCTTCGGATATGGCCAGTGATGCCAAAAATAGAGGGAAAGATTACTACAGTAACTATGAAGATAAAGCTGCTGATGCCGCTGCTTTCATCTCTAGTAAGGCAGGAGAAGGCACTAAAATGGCTACAGATATGGCCAGTGATGCCAAAAATAGAGGGAAAGATTACTACAGTAACTATGAAGATAAAGCTGCTGATGCCGCTGCTTTCATCTCTAGTAAGGCAGGAGAAGGCATTCACATGGCTACAGATATGGCCAAGAATGCCCAGGCGAACATGAAAGATAAAGCATGTGATGCTTATGGATCTGCCTCGGATCATGCAAGTAGGTCCATGGACATGGCTGATAATGCCAAAGATGTGGTGAAGGACAAGGCATCTGAAGTCTACGGTTTTGCATCTAATAAGGTTGACGAAGGCTTGAGAATGGCTTCAGGTAAAGCGAGTGATGGCAAAGCGACCATGGAGGGACAGATGTTGCACGAGAAGGATCAAGCCTCCAACGCCTATGATGAAGCAAGATCAAGGGTTGGGGAAACATATAAATCAGCCAAGGAAAGCATGAGTGAGCAAGCCAAAGAAACTTACGAGACTGCTAAGGAAAAAGCTTCAAAAGCTGCGGGAAATGTTGGAGCGCAGATGAGATCAAAAGATACCGCGGAGCTATGAGCGGTAGATATTTAGAGGAGGGAGGCACCACGGCGTGAAAGATTCCTCGCTGTTAATTTTGTCGCTATTTTTAGAAATCATTTTCTTTTAAATAGTTTTAGGTTATCGTTTCATGGAGGGGTTTAATTTGAACTTTTCTTGTTTTTATTCTTAACGCAATAAGATCTGTATGGTGGTGTACTCCATTATAGAAGGTTCAAGGTTTTTGTTCTAATAAATATACTTACAGTTTGCGCTGACGTACACTTGAGGACTTTTTCCAAATTGCGAATTGCATCGATCAGGACTTTTGTAAAAATGAATCATCACTTGCATCGATTAGGACTTTTGTAGAAATGAATCACTTTCTTTTATCCACGCATGATCAGAACTCGCATGCTAATTGCATTTTTAGTGCACGTCATGGTTCATCATTTATAACCTGTGCTCGTCGTCGTAGCATCACTTTTCCTAGGAAAACTAACTTGAGACTGTATATATGTTTGACCAATTAATCTTAGGATGGTTTATACTACATGGCCAGCTAGTTGACATACTAAAAGCAATATTATCCTTATTTATGCTTCTTACCACCCGAGTAAAAGATTATTTTGACACAAAACACGTTTTATTTTATTTAACTTGCTTTTTTTTCTCCAGAAAACCATACACGGACACTGGCACGCACACAAACAGTTATTGATCGATTATTAGGTAAACATGAGTGACAGAAATTCTCATCCATACATATATTCTTACAAGAGCAAAAACTGGCAGTATTATATTCTACGTCAAGAAGTTGCTGGTGAAATGAGAGATAAGACCTAGTAACGTTTACCATATTACTAGTACATAGTATATGACACGACTGTACATTTTAACTCAGAATTCCAAAGTAAGTGATGCTTAAATGAGACGAAATGGATCACAATGATGTGAGATACGTACTAATAGGTAATAATAACTAAATAAATGTATTCTTAAAGGATTATCACCCCCAAATGTGCATGCATCTTTGGTAGCTAACTTCTACAATTTTTAGAGCTTAGAGAACTCGAAAATGTATGCTTTATAGGCAAACTTAAATTCAAAAAGTTGAGTTTACAATTTAAATTCAACATTAATTTAAAAAGGTTAAGCTCATTCTGCCCTACCAGACAAACCCTAAGGCGAGTAACACTATCGATGTCTATTTCTACATGTACTACTGCTTGGGCCAGCTGGTAGGACAATAAGCCAATAATAGAATAAGAATTTATGAGGCCACGGCATTGTTTGATTTTGATGTTACATACTTCCAAAATGTTTGCTATAAGGTTACTCTATTTCGTTCTAAAAGATGTCCCAAACTTGTTCTACGTCACCAATCTCCTACTCATAGCTGCCATAACAAGAAAATACAAAGCTACTTTTGAAACTCGAGAACAAGAAATTAATAGTACAACAAAGGGAAAAAAAAAAAAAAACTGAAAGTTGCAGGAGAAATATGAAAATTTAAGAAGTGCATAAAGGTGTGAGACCATTTAAAGTTGAGCTGCAAAGTCTCTGATTAATGGTAATTATTTACTTACTAATTGAATTATAAACAACTAATCACTAGTAAAACTAATTTTCCTAGCCATTTAAAATTACCTCAATTAAAAGCTCAGACTTCCGTTGTTACTTTTACTCATCTTGTTTCTTCTTCATGGCTTGCTTGTTGTTGTGCATCCAAACCTTGAATACTTGTCTCTTCACACCTAATTCATCGCAAAGCCGTTGTACTCCTTCATCATCTTGCTTCTGAATCCGCCACCCCAATTTCTCAGCAACTTCTTGCATTCTATCTTTCTGTTGTTGAGTAAATTTAGTCCTAAACCTCTTCTTAGACCCTGAAACTGAAGGCGGCATCGCCACATTTTGCCCTCCACCGGCAATGGACTGAAACATATTGAGATCTTCACTTGACGACTCAGCCAGGACTCTACCAGCCACTGATCTAAATGCCATCATAGTCGGACCTGTAGCTGGAGTAGCTAAACTTTGGGAGTAATGCCGAGAAAATTGATTTTGGGTCTGCCGATGATGAGACAGTGAGGGTTGACTATAATGGCTAATAGCCCTTCTGATAGTGTTATTTCCATTGGGGTATTGTTGTGATTCTCCGCCTTCAATCACTCTCCGGTGGAAACTGCGGTGGCATTCGCAAGCTGCGCATCGAAGGGCTTCAGCAGTCCCTTCATCTCCACTAGGCATAAACTCTCCGCAACCATCCACTACGTGACCGCCCATGCTTGCCGCGTGATTCTTTTGGCATTCTCTGTATCGAATGACGGTGACATTATTTGCTTCTGGCTGTGGTGGAGATGCTGGTACGATTGAGTTTGATAAGCCAGTAATAGCTGCTGCTGCAGTTTCCAAAGGAGCTAGATCTGGATCTGGGTCGGGTCCTCTTGGTACTTGTCTTTGGGTTTGTTGTTGTTGCTGCTGCACATTGAATTGATGAAATTGATCTAGGGTTTGGATAGGGTCTAGGATTCCTCCACTTTCATTACTTCTTGGAGGTGGTAGCTTGAAAGGTGATGGTTCTTGATTGGGTTGGGCTGAACTACTCGCATAATCAATAAAGCCTCGCATCCCTTCCATCTAGGTTTAATTATCTGCTAATTTCTCTCTAAACCACAACCAAACTTGAAGACCGATGGCTAATTTACATAGAAATAATTAAGTTTGACCAAAAAACTACAAATCAGCTTGCGAATGAAACCAAGAATTAGCATGTAGTGCTAAACCCATCAAGCCATCTGACTAATTAAGCAGGAAAAAGGATTAATTAGATGCTTTAAGGAGAGAAGATTAAAACCCTAACCACCAGTGCACAAGTACATATATAAATAAAAGAATCTTGGGACTCAGCCTTCACTGTGGAAGGAAGGATAAAGAAACTTAGATGGGCCCTTAAATAGCTAATCACTAATTAAGCAATGAGGAAGATGGAAGAATCAAGGTGAGTAAGACAAATAGAAGATTAATTAATTAGCTAGAGGTGGGTTTGTGAAGAGGGGTGGAGTCTGTCTCCTGTGAGCCCTCCTGCCTCATAAAACACACAAAGATGGCTTTCCTTATTAATTTTAGGCTGATGTGCACTTTTTATTCTTCAAATTGTCAATGAATTATATTTAAATTGTCAACGAATTGTATTTTCATTTCTCAATTTTTAATTGTTGTAATTATTTTTTTTAAATTATAAATTTGTAAAAATTGGTTTCAAATCAAAAATTTTAAAATACACAATCTGATCAACGTTTGAAGCCAATTACTATAAATTTATAATTTAAAAAAAAAATTGTAACAATTAAAAATTAAAAAATAAAAATACGATTCAATGACAACTTAAATTGTAAAAAGTACAAATTAACCTTAATTTTATGTTAGTGTGGAAAATGATGAAGAAGACAGTGAGAGGCTTACTCTTCAAGATAACCGACACCTACATGTTCTTCTCCTCCAACTCCCTGCACCATTGGTCCACCCGGCCCTCTCATTATTATTTTCTGCTCATTCATACGCTAATATCAGCCACACCACACCACCCTAGGTGCTCTGATGGGACGTTACTCTGACTGCCTGGAATTCTCCCACAACCTCAAAACCCCCCAGATTAGAGTAATGAAACAAATTTAGGTTTTAAGAAAGTTTAGGGTTAAGTTGGGGTTTATATGGTGTAATAATTAACAGGGGCCTGACAGGGAAATTGAGGAAGAGACTAAGTTTGTATGTGGGGTTGAGTTAAAGTGAAGAGACGATGATGGTCCACAGTTCAGCACTTTGGTTTTTGTTCGTATTGTGTTGGATTCGCTCTTTGGTCTTCTTATTTTAATTTTTAATTTATTTTTTGAGTCACAACTAGAGGGTGAGGCTGGAGGCAATGCCTGCTAGTTCCACTTGTTTTTTCTACTAAGATAACAGTTGGCCTGCCTGCTGCTTTAGCTTCTTTTCACAGAACATGGGAAAATGCAATTGATGTTGTATTGGCCACTTGTGTTGGCAAAGTTGCTATTTCCCTCTCCTCGGTCTTTGTTTTGCGGTACACTGTACAGTTATATACATACATGTACTATGTACTGTATATTAGAGATGTATAAAGAGACGATCCGATAAGTCATAGCTTATATTTTTTAAAATTAATTTTTATTTGAAAAAATTATATCGATTTTTTTAGTAAAATTCGTTAAAGACTATCGGTTCAGGTCGATTTTGATCCGGTCCTCAATTGGAATTTTTTTATTTTTTAAATTATTTTTATTTTTTTTAATTTATAAAATTGTTTAAATTATTTTTCTACGTATAACTTTCAGAATATTTTTATTAAATTAATAATTCATTATTCTACTTTTATTTAGTTAGTTAAAATAATTATTTTATATAATTAGTTAAATAGATATGTTATATATGTAGTTATATAGTTATTTTATACAATTAATTATTTTACATATTTATTTATTTTAGATAGTTAGTAATTTATATAGTTATAAACTTATTCTTTTTCTAATACTTAATAGTTTTTGGAAAAAAACATTGAAAATAAATAAAGTAATTTTTTATAATACTTGGTAATTTATGCATGCTTTTCATAAAGCTTTTATGACCGGCCTGGGCTCAGGCGAGGCCTATGCCGATGTTGATTTTTAATCAGGACCGGTTTAAAGATTGACCCGGACCAAATCGGTCTTGCGGCCGGTCTTTCTCATAATATGACAACCCGTTAAACTTTTTTGGTCTTTTGAAAGTCCGATCCAGTCCTAACCGATCCGGGCTTTGACAAGACCAGTCCCGGTCTAAACATCCGTCCTCAGTTTTTTTGTGCAACTGTGACACCCCCAAATCTGGGCATCCACACCCCGACTTGGGTTGCCAATTTATTATTAAATCCATGTCTTACAA
>JAUMHB010034811.1:7598-20323 GCA_032359685.1 Pittosporum tobira | reverse complement strand
ATAATAATAATAATAATAATAATAATAATAATAATAATAATAATAATTGAAGAAAAAAATAGTTTAAAAAATTGGGAAGCATCATACACAAGGACAAGGGAGAGGTAGAGATAAATAAACGAAAGGGTCCATAGCATGCATGTGCAGTTGCAGCTATGGGTGACCAACTCCTTCACCTACTTCTTCAATTCTTCCCTTTGTTTCTGGTGAGATTCCATTGTCACACAATTAAGAGGACCTTCAAAATTAACTTCTTCTTTTTTCATGTTATTTTAAGGTCTATTCAGAATTTGAAATTTAGCCACGGATACGAATGAGACTCCATAACATACATTTCTAGAAAACTCGTGACCTGTAAAAAAAAAGAGAGCCTATCTATCAATTTCCAGTTTAGTGATCTCCTCACCCATTTTAAATTTTTATTAAATGACGATAAAGTTTCTCCAGTTTTTAATCGAAACCTAATTTAGAACATTATTTCACCTTTTTTTTTTTTTGGGGGTCTAATTTTCCAAAGGTGAATTCGTTTTATAAGATGCGCAAAATAAATAAGGAAAAATTTGATGAAAGCAACTAGAGAGTATTATCTGATTGCCTTTTGGTTTTAATTTTATTATATAGAATAATAGTTGTTGGGAAAGGAAGACCGAAATAGCATTTGTCAGTTGGTGTTTCGTACATAACAATTACCAAGTTTTTGGTAAATGAATCAAAATGAAAACGGCATTCCCTCTTCAAAATGAAACTTTAGCTCTTTGGGAGGCTCTCAATTTATTTTTTTGGTTTTCCCATTGTTGTTCAAGATTTTCATTTGCCCCGACTAATATACCTCGAGCCGCGTTGGACCCACGAGTTATGTGGGGAGAACTCTCTCAACATAATTTACTCTATTAAATACTCGAACTCAATATCTCAGATGAAAAATCGGATTCTTTATCAATCCGACCCAAACTATGTTGATTTTTAAAAGCTTTCAAATGGGCTAAAGAAGCAAACATTGAAAAAGTTCTCTTTTATACCGATTTGTTAATCTTTTTTTCAATTTTTAAAATCTTTCTTTCATGTTATAACCAATTAAATTATATTTTAGTCGATGTTGTAACTTTGAATAAATCTTTTAATTTAACTGTTGTTTTATACTTCAAATGTCTCGTTCTGTCAATAGAATAAGACTTACGTGATGTTGTATAGTTTCTGTCTCGACTTAAAAATTATAAAATAAAAAGAAAAGAAAAAAATATATTATCCAGCTGCCGTGTTCACAGCTCACAATTAAAAGGGCATGGGGTGGAGGTTAATGCACTTATGTTACTAGTCTTCCTTACTAGTAAGTCATTGCGTTTCTAGATATTTATGCTTAGGGTGCTAAAACTATTAGTATGTACATGTAAGTAGTCAACTCCTATACTAAGAAATTTACAACTACCATTAGTGAACTTTTGTTAACCATGGTAAATTGGTAATTAGAAGAGAAAAAAAATGTGAAGTTTTTAATACAATCGAACCCAAAATCAAACAACTCCATTTTCCTCTGAATGTCTCCATTTGTTAAATTATAATTAATTATTTTTCAAATCAATACATGGTCTATTTGTTTTCTTATATATAGACATTTAGTCGGAGAGATCAATCATAAACATAATAAAAATTTACTACAAACTCTCAATTTTGCTATTTTATAAATTTACATGAATAATTTGATCATAAAAGTCATTTGTGAACATTAATTATGGGATGGAAGTACTAATAAAGTTAGCACTCCGTAATTAATTTATCTATTTATGCCAATTAGAATAACATAAAATGATCAGAATGTAGACCAGGATTTTCTTGTTGGCCTAAGATCCATCAATTTACATAGAGTAATAAAATTGAATTTTACCATAGGTTTAAGAATCATATTCAGGGATAGCCAGGATACAAGCTCATTTTGTATGTATAATAAAGCGAAAAATAGTTGTTGTTGTTATTATTACATTCCTTTACTATTCCTCACCAATAAGCAAACCCAGAGGAAAAATAAAACCAGCTCCCAAAAAACTTGAGAGAAAATTTTGGACTAATTCTGGCATTTCAGCACTAAGACAGTGTTACACATGATTCAACCAGTTTTCTGGCAGCTTTGTGGTAATGAAAACAAAAGCATACATCATATTTATAAACCAGTCTCATGCTTAATGGAATAAGTAAGTATCAATTTAGCGTTAAATTGACTAACCGGCCTTTTCTTGCTGTAGATTAACCAACTGTGTATATATACTTCCGGCAATACTAATAAGCTGCTCATGGGTCCCAATTTCAACGACTTTTCCGTGCTGCAGCACTGCAATAGCATCTGCGTCACGAATCGTAGACAGCCTGTGGGCCACCACAATCGTCGTTCTTCCCTCCATTAGCATATCAAGAGCTTCTTGTACTTGCTTTTCCGATGCTGTATCCAAAGCGCTCGTTGCTTCGTCCAAAAGAAGAATTGTCGGGTTTTTCAGTATCGCCCTAGCGATTGCTACTCGTTGTTTTTGGCCCCCCGATAGTTGAACCCCCCCTTCATCACCAACTTCAGTTTGATACCCTTCTGGCATTCTACTAATAAAGCCATGTGCATTTGCTGCCCTTGCAGCCTTCATTACCTCAATTTCGGACGCCTCTTCATTTCCATACTTGATATTATCATAAATTGTGGTAGAGAATAAAGCTGGCTCTTGCTGAACTAGGCCTATTTTCAGCCTCAATGATTTTAAGTTACATCTCTTGATATCAAATCCATCAATGAAAATTGTACCTGAAGTTGGGTCGTAAAATCTTAGCAAGAGTTGGATCACGGTACTTTTTCCGGACCCGCTTTGGCCCACTATAGCCATACTCTTTCCAGAAGAAACTTCTAAATTCAAGCCATCGAAAATGGTGATATCAGGTCTTGCAGGGTACTTGAATCTCACATTCTTGAATTCTATATCTCCTTTGATATTTGTTATCACCACTGAATCGGGATTATTAGGGTTTATGGCCGATTCCCTATGGAGAATATCGAAAACCGAGACAAGGGCTTGGGATCCTTTAACAATGTCGGGGGCCAAAGCGAGCGTTTCTGCCACCGCCAATGCAGTGATAATTAAAATCATGAAACATTTGATTAAGTCTCCGAAATTCGAGTTCTTGTTCTTCATTAGAACCGAAGCGTACCAAAGACCAAGAGCATATGAACAAAATGCAAAGAGCTGTGTCACGCCATAGCCAATACCTGATATATGGCCACGCAAAAGGGCTCGTTTGTTTGGTTCCTTGAGTTCAGACGCAAATTGGATTGACATCCGATCTTCGGCACCAAATGCAGCAACGGTACGAATATTGGCAATGGCTTCACGTGCCACAGCAGTTGCTCGGGAATAGGAATGGCTGTAATCTCCTCCAAAACCCTTAAGAAATAATTGCTGCATACATAAATTAACCAAACTGAGATACTCATTTGCAAAAAAAAACAAAATAGAATAAAGTATTTGTTCCACATAAAGAATTCTACTTTCTTATCGAAAAATTACCTCAGCTATGGAAGCTCCAATTAGAAAGGGAAAGGTGGCAATGATAACAGAAGATATGCGCCAACTTAAAGTAAATGCAATGACAAATGCAGTCACTACGAGTGCTACATTTTGAACAATTGTTGATAGACGGTCAGCCAGTGCGCTTCGTACTAATGTTGCATTTGCTGCCAACTTCGAGGTCAATGAGCCAGTACTATTCTCATCTGAGTCAAACCAACCAACCTCATTGGAAAGTATACCTGAATTTTAAAAGTAACAAGCGAGTTACAGGGATGACTTTCAATAGCCACGCAAAAAATGAGCTTAACAGTAGAGAAAATAAAATAACTAAATAAATAAACCTGTGAACATTAATAAGCGAACTCGTGTTGTTAGGCGTTCCCCCATTAAGGTATAAAAATAGTGTTGCAGCAGATACATGGGAATGCTAGCAACAGCTCCTCCTACAAATATGAGCGAAACCCGTCGAACCTCTCGCTTTATTTGGTGATCATCATAAGAATAGAATGCCGTCAATGTGTACGTGATTCCAAAAGCAAACAGAGGAGCTGTCATGCCAGCCAGAATTGCACCTACTGAGCCTAGAACAGCATAAGGCCACTCTGGTGCATTTAGTTTCGCAAGTTCCCAAATCGGTGAAGTTGAAGCATAGCTTGGTGGGGCCAGGTTTTGATCCGACGGCTGTAGATCCTTCGAAATCTTTGAGTTGACCTCCTGCTGATGGCTGTGCCTATCAGCAAATTCCTCAAAGCTAGAAACTTTAGATGTTTCGATGCAATCGGTTGTAATTGGATCCTTAGTGTTTCCAGAATTTTGCAGGCTCACAAGAGTTGCGTACTCCCCGCCTTTAGATAGGAGCTCGGAGTGATTGCCCATTTCAAGAACCTGACCATTTTTCAGGACGAGGATAGTATCGACATCTCGAATAGTAGATAATCTATGTGCAACTATTACGGTTGTCCGACCAGAAACTACTTTATTTAGCGCCTGCTGAACTATGAGTTCCGATTCTGCATCCAGTGCACTCGTTGCTTCATCCAGAAGTAATATTTTTGGGTTTCGAAGCATCGCTCTTGCTATAGCAATTCTTTGTTTTTGCCCACCAGATAGCTGTGTTCCTCCTTCTCCCACCTAGGTCAACATAAGATTTGACTATTCATTAGTTCTACACAAGAATGGTTTGACTTTACCTTTCATGGAATTTAAAGTATGTTCCATTTCCTATAAATATGAGTACTAAATTTCCTATTTGAGAATGGGAGCGTAGCGAGTGACCTGCCTGAGTTTGATAACCATCGGGTAATCCCTGAATAAACGAATGTGCATTTGCAACTTTGGCAGCTTCAATTATCTGACCCATTTCGGCGCCTTCTTTCCCAAATTGGATATTCAGAACTATAGTTGTGGCAAACAGTGCTGGTTCTTGACTAACTAACCCCATCTGTTCCCTCAACCATTTCAACTGGATATTCTTCAAATCATGCCCATCTAACAATATGTTTCCTAGTAACGCCCATTCATAAACCCTAAAGTTGTTAGATTTTTTCCTCACTGAACATATATATATACACAAACACACACCCCTTTTTTTTTTATACCTGAACAGGGATCGTAAAACCGTTGAACCATGGAAATGATAGTACTCTTTCCAGAACCACTAGGACCAACGACTGCAAAAGTTTTCCCAGCATCTATTGAAAAACACATATCCTCGAACACCATTCCAGGCCGAGATGGATAAGAGAAACAGACCTCACAAAAATCAATTTGTCCGTCCACTTTTGGCAACACACTCCCTTTATCAGATATTTCGGTATGGTTAGAATCATCTTCGATCATGCTTATGATATTTGCAGCAGCGGCCCGACCTTTAGCAATGGCGGCGAGATTTGGAGCAGCCTGGCCCAGAGCACTACAGAGACAAAAGTTCTGATTTTTGTCATGTAACAGATTAGTAACAAGTAATCTAAATTTGCATGCTCGTTATATTTGTTTGGGGACTTACAATCCACTGAAAATGACGTTTATAATTGTTGTGAACGCTTTTCCCCCATTTGTCTCTTTGTGCCCGACAAGTATGCTAGCATACCAGAGTAGTAATGCCCAAGAACAGAACAAAAGCCCATATGTGAAGCCCACACCAATGCCTTTAGCTAACCCACTCTTCTTCCCAAGTTTAAGGGCATTTTTAAGTGATTTAGAGTATGCTTCAACTGCTTGGTCCTCGCCCACAAATGAGTACACTGTACGAACTTGTGAAATTATCTGATCCAAGCAATAGAAGCAGAAAAAAAATATCATCAATGGAACAAGTTTACTATATTGATAATGAAAATTTAGTATCTATATAGTAAAAAAATTATTCATAATTTTTATTTAATTTAACTGGGTTGAGCTTTACTTTTTTGATTTTTAGATCTGTTAAAGAACATTATAAATATATTTTAAGCTGAGGATGGAGGCACGTACTTACCTCTTCTGCAATTTTCCCAGCTTCAGCATAAGCAGCCTCACTTTTTTCTGACAACGTAGACATAATTACCGTATAAGCCCCTCCTGCGAAAGCTATTAACGGGACAACAGCCAAGGTGAGAAGTGTGAGCTTCCACACCGATGTAAATCCTACGAGAAATCCCACAAAGAATTGGGAAAGATAACGTAAACTGTGGCCTATCTGCATCAAAATATAGAGAAGTAAGTCCCAAATAAATACAGATGTCAAATAATAAGCATACCAAATATAACAACTACAGAATTACCACAGGGGCAAAATAGGAAGAGGAAACAAGATGTTAAGCTCTGCCTTTACATGGTTTGCTAATGTACCTTGTCACCTATTGCATCCTGCACCAGAACTGCATCACTTGAGATGTGGAAAATTATGTTTTTATCCCTGGCTTCGGTGTCGAAAAATTTCATATCCTTCTTCAACACTGATTGGAGATACTTGAATCGCAAACAAGCTGTTTGCCTTTCCCCAGTTTGTGTCCAACATGCAACTCCTGGAAATAACCACAACAGAAACAAGATGCCAGTATATAATTAAACTATACTAGTTGCCAGAAAAAAAAATGTTTGCATAATTAAACCAAAAGAAGTTATATGTCTCTACGTACCAATCCACGCTGATATCAGAACAACTAGTCCAAGATAAACTAAGTAGAGAGCATGCTGCAAATAAGACAAGGTAATTGTGAGTGTCGATCTCCTCCAGGGTAGCAAAATTACAAGGCACAGTATTTTGACAATGAATTTACAAACTCAGACAAAGTTACCCTTTTTTTGTTAAATAAAACCAACATGGACCAAAGAGAGACATGACACCAAACCTTGGAAACCTCCAAAGACGATCTGTGAGTATCTACAGACATATGTCCCAAAGAGTCAATCATACGGCCAAACAAAATGAAGAAAACCGGAAGTGCAGCACCATGGACGCAGGCTCCAACACTTCCAAAGACCATCAAAAAGTAGTCGGTTGTATCAGCTGCTGAAAATAGACCGAAGAATGAAACAACCTTTTTCTTGCTCGACTGTGACTCTGGCAAGTTCAATTTTGAAACGGCATTCTGCTCAGAAATTTGTTTCGAGGAAAATTCCACTTCTTCCATTGTGAATTATTTGTGTTTCAGAGAACAAGACAGAAATGGAAATGGAAACGCAAATGAAAATGAAAGTGTACTTGCTCATGGATAGTTTCCAGAAGGAGGAGGTTCCGGCTAATAAATGAAATGATTATGGCTGGCCAACCAAAAATTCGGCTTTGTAAATTTCATATAGTAATTAGTTAATTACCATGATTGATGTAAGGTTCCAGAAGAAGTACGTTAGCTTTACTTTTGAATCTTAGCTGGCACCACCATATTTCACATTTATACTCATTTAAGTCAACAATGCAACCGGTATGGTCAGTCCAATTTTTCATACAGCAGTGTCAGTAATTCAATGTAGCAACCTTTTCTTTTTCCTTCTATAGTAGTTGTCTCACTTAATGCAACCACTAATATGTTTTAACCGAGAACCACCAAATTAAATGTATTTGTACTGCTGAAAATCTAGTCACAATCTTTACTCTTCACCCATGCAAAACGGAGTATGTATATTTTTTCAGACAGGTACGTGAGATCTTCTTCGAACATCAATCAATGCTAGCACATATGGTAACAACTCCGGCTATCGGGGAAGAATAGATCTGCTGAGTGGGTTTTCTGTAGAGGACATACGACAATCAGAAGCCCAATGGAGTCGCAATCATTAGTCATCATCCATAGCAGTGCAGATTTAGAGGCGGTGCACAAAAAAATAATATAGGAATTTAGCTGAAGGAAACAAGAGAAATCAGAGGGTGTAAAAGACCGATCAATCACCATTCAGTATTGCGCTCCTTGTCTCACTATTTTTATTCACGGAAATGACATCTACTGCGCAAAAATGAGCAGTAATATACATGTGTACAATATTGTGGTTCTCATTCCCGCCTTTTGCCTACAGTGAAATTCACGATACTCATGCAATATGAACAGTGACATTACTTCTTATTTTGTAACAGATTCCAATGAAGCGAACAGCTTTTTATCAGCAATATTCCGGGAGAAAAAAATAAATACTTGCAGACTTTTAAGTAAAAAATTTCTCAACTTTATCAAGACAATGACATTATTACATTATCACTATTGAACTGAACATTCAAGATTGAATTGGTGAGCCGTACTCTTTTTGCAGAACTGGGTGAATAAGATATTTTCAAGAAAGAAAGGTCAATCAAGTTGGTTGAAATCGAAGTAGAGCATGGAAGTGAATAATACAATTGAAGCATAGCCATTAATTGGAATACCGCAAATATTAAACTTTCCCATCTGCCCAACAAACTAGCACGGAACGGTATGTGGTATGGGTGCCATTGTCATTATCATGTACCAAACAGCTTAATTATGGTAGTTTAAGATAGTTCTTGATTTTGAAGCTAAAGGGACCCATACCTACCAGTCTACCATACACCCAATTTTCTGATGATCTTTTTAAGTCTTTGGATCCTCTTGCATTACCAAGGAAGATGTAATTAGTGCTGCAATGTGAGTGACAATAGTCTTTCTGCATAGATTCGTATTGGCCAAAAATCAAACATGTGGTGGACAAAAAATGGGACACACTTATAGCTTTTACGATTTGAGAAGGTGAAGTGAGAGATAAAGTAGTAAGGTATCCACGAATCCCGGGTACCAGCAGTATCTAGAAAAGTTGAAAACTATATTATAATTTGTATTCATTGTTAGATATACATCTGCTTCAGAAAAAGTACAACTTGCGTAAAAATAAAAATAAATAATTATAAAATATAAAATAAGTCTAAATTCTGTTATATTTTCAAAACATCCTTTTTATTTTCGAAATTCATCCAAAAATGGGATTTAGCCCCAGATTATCGAGTAGGGAAGTTAAGGTTAAAATATCACTTACCCTAAATTTTACTCTATATATTATCTGTCGCATTTCACTAAAAGGTGGAAATAATATAACTTTTTATTAAAAAAATAATTAAACTATGTTTGTAAGATTTTTTTAGCCAAAAAAAGAAATGAAAATAATAGGAAGTGGGTTATTTTCTTGTTTGTGAGTTTTCTTGTAGGCAAGAAAAGAAAAGAAATGGCAAGAAAAATCAACTTTTCTCTCCAAAAGCTTATACTATTTTATAATTTCCTTATTGCCCTTATTTTTTAATACAACAAATTTTTGTTACCACCTTATATCTTATTTCATTTATGCATTATTTCCCTTATGTAAAATACTCTCACCGTCCCAAAAATTTTGTAATATTTTTTTTTTGAAGTATGTAAAATTATTTATTATAATAATATATTTTTAATTTTTTTTAAAAAAATAAAAAATAAAAAATAATAATATATAAATTTATAAATATAAATATAAATATATTATTTATTTATATATTGATAGATATTAAAATTAATGTTGCACGCACTCAAAATAGTATTACAAAAATTATATGACGGAGGGAGTATACAAGTCATATAAGGCTATAATGATAAACAAATTTATTAATAAATTTATTAATTTTTCATTCACAAATACGAGAAATTTCTTTTATAAGTTTTCTATTCTTTTATTTTCTGTTTTAATAAGTTTTTTATTCTTTTTTTTTCTATCCAAAATTATATAAGAAACTCATTACCGAAGGGTATAATGATAACATTGTATCTTTTCTTTTGAACTCATAAACACAAAGAAAAAAAATCATTCAATTTTTTGTTACAAACTGACAAATACTAAAAAAAAATTTATAACTTTTTTATTATTTTCTTTTTTTTATCTCAAAACTTACAACCGGAGTGTTAGAGAAATTTGAGGTATAAATACGATTTCTATTATTGAGGATTTACAAATGTCCTATCTGGATTCTTTGGATAATTTAAAAAGTTATTGGAATATACTTGACTTGATGATATAAACTGATATTAACTCAATTTTTATTTTTTTTTTCTGAAAATGGAAAAGTGTATTTACACTTATAACTTTACAATTATAAAATCATAGATACAACTAAATATAAAAGTAATAATAATTAATTATTCCAAACTTAAGATTATGTATTAATTATTGGTGTATTTATCAAACTCGATTATCTATGTATATTGAGCAAGAATGTATCGACTCATGATTAAAAATTCACAAATTTGAACTTTGAAAGAGTGGGTATAACTTTATCGTACTTGTGAAATCAAATTTTCTGTTTCCCTAAAAGGGGAAAAAAATGAACTTTTTCTTATTGATTTGGTAACCAATTTGAGGCCCACATATGTTGAAACCGAGCCCAAATTAAGTTAGAACCAGTTTGGTTCAACTTTTAGAGTGGACCCAATGCTAAAGTTTAGGTCCTAGAAGTAGTTTGGGCCTGGACTCTGGACTAAATTGCAACTGGCCTTGGGCTGCTGAAGAGTTTAATATGGCCCGTGCCTAACTATTACAAGACTTGTTCAACATAATTTATTTAAAAATAATTTAAAATTTATTTATTTATTAAAATAAATTATAAATTAAAAAAAATACTTATTAATCTGTTTTTAAAATAAATTTATAATATAAATTATATTTAATTTATATTTTTTTTAATTTAATAAAAATAATTAATTTGAAATTAATTAATTTTTAAAAATAAATTATAATCAATTTGAAAAACAAACCGGCCTATATCTTCTCCGGAAAAAGAAAAACCCACCCCGACTTTAAACCCTATCATTTCTCTATTCTTCGTCTCGTTTAGCGCAGTGTGCTCTATAATGGAGTATTGCCATCAACGGGAATTCATGTTCTGTGACCTGTGTGGAACAATGTTGTCTTTAAATTCCCCAAAGTCCATTGAATGCCCCCTGTGCAAATTCAAACCAAGAATTGTAGGTATTATTATTACTCTTTTATTTTTTCCTAATCCAGTTTTTATGGAGTATTGATATCAAGTACAATGCACATCAGACTCTTTTTCCATGATTTTGTTGCTAAATTTCATTATTTTTGGTATTGCCATATGATAGATATCCTTACAACTCTAGTGTTAATTGTTAAAGCAAAAGATTATACATTAAACAAGTGGTTTTGAGAGGCAAAAGAGTAATAAAGTTGGGTTGTTTGCTGTGATGGCGAAATTAATTAGCATTCGGGATGATACACAAGAATTAACATAATTAACAGGTCTTAAAAGGTTTATTTTTTGAACTACCCACCAAAAAAAAAAAAAAAGATAGAAAATCTTGAGGGAGTTTAAGCATATTAATATACATGAGTAAGGTAAGATAGCAGCATTTCCTGAAGGCTAAAACTCAATTTGGAAAGGGATGTTAACGGTACTATCAAATTTACTCTTTTTTTTTTTTTTTTCATTTACTCTCATTCATTAAGAACTGTAGGAATGACTGCGAACGATGTTACAGGATTTACTATAGCTGTCTTAATTTAGGCTCAATCATCATTGAGTGCCTGACTGAGAGCTAGCTTTCGCTGCCTAGTTGAGTACGTAGTACTTGTGAAAGTCATGTTCCTGTAAGTATTATTGATTTTGGAGTTTGGTTATTGTTCTTATTGTGATGAGTCTATAATGCTTTGTTCCAGAAAGGATATTGTTAATGGGCTGCGCAAAAGTTGATTTATAGGGTGCTTTAGCTTTATTTTCAGAGCTAGCAGGTTCAGTTTACAACTCACAGGTCTCACAGTTTTTGTGTGGGTAAGAAGGGTCTCCCAAGAATCCTCACACACACACACTGCGGTCTTAAAGTACACGTGTGTGTATGCGTGGTGACGTGGTTGTGTCTATGTGGGGTACCCTGAGCTGCATATACTATACTCTCTTTTTGCTCAACAAGAAAGAGGACCCTTAAATAGGGTTGAGTAATTAGTTGCATTAACTGAATTTTAAAAACTATTCAACTTTCTCCAATATTGTCATGTTAATCAGAGTGAGGTATAACAAAAACAGTAGATTCTCAATATGCAGCAGTTACCTAGAGTTGTTATTTGAAGTTTTATGCCTCCCAGCTGGTCACTTCAAATCAGTTTATTTGGACAGCCTGCCTGAAAAAAAATAAATAAATAAACAAATATAGTACCATCATAATTTGCTTGTTCTTGGTTGTAACCGTATTTATTAGATTTTATTCTCACTTTGATGTAATTTCAAAACGTTGTAGTGGTTATCTTTTGTGAAGTCGATATTCTCGTATGTTTATAGAAAATTTATTTATTGACTAACTATTGCTATATATACAGATATTGCTGATAGGGGAAAGAAAGTATCTTAAGAAAAATGTTAATACAGATATTGCTGATAGGGAATATTAAACTTTTTAAAGTATCGTAAGAAAAATGTTGATTAAGAAAAATTACCAAATTTGTCTTTACTGTTAGAGTTATAGATGATGACATAAAATTATAAAATCAAAAATAATGGTAGAATAGTGATTGTAGTGGCGAATTATATTGTTGAAAACTCTTTTTTTAAATGGAAACATTGAAATCTTTTTGAAACATCCGAAAGACCAAAAATTTTATAATATTTTGGAATGAAGAGAGTATTAGCTTAGCTTTTTTTTTTTTTTTTTAAACCAGCCCGGCCTCTTGCGGATTTGATCAAACAGGATTACCATGCAATTAATAATAATAATAATAATAATAATAATAATA
>JAUMHB010034800.1:0-20329 GCA_032359685.1 Pittosporum tobira | reverse complement strand
GTTAGTAAATTACAATTCCTCGTGGGATCGATATCTTTTATACTATAATTTGATTGGTGTACACTTGCACTAAATCCCGATCAGCGATCGACTACGCGGGTGTATAATATGACAGCTAAGGAAGCAAGGGAGGCAGATGATATCGTGACAGGTATACTGGCGAAAAACTCCATCCCTATATATGTACTATTTGATTCGGATGCTACAAGATATTTTGTATCTGATAAAATGGTACAGGAATTAAACTTAAAACCTAAACCCTTAAATGAACCTCTTGATGTGGAAGTTGCTAATCAAGAGATTCAACCAGTCCATATTGTGTATAGGGATTGCCTAATCATAATTCATGAACACGCATTTTCCACAAACTTACTACCATTTCCATTAAGAGAATTCGATGTTATTTTGGAAATGGATTAGTTAGCGTCACATGAAGCTAACATTGATTGTCGTCAAAAGCAAGTAGTTTTGGAAGCGCCTTCGAAAAAGCGAGTAGTGCACACAGGGAGTAGGAATAATAATTCGACAAAATTCATTACGATGATTCAGGTGAAGCAAATGCTACGAAAAGGATGTACGGCTATTTTAGCCCATGTAAAAGATACCAGAAGTAAGGAGAAAAACCCAGATGATGTCCCGGTGGTGGGTGAGTACAAAGATGTTTTTCCTGATGATTTATCTAGATTGCCTCCCAAGCAAGAAATAGAATTTGCCATTGATATTGCTTCGTGGACTACCCCAATTTCAAAGGCTCCGTATATAATGGTCTCAGTAGAAATAAAAGAACTAATAACTCAATTGCAAGAGTTGTTGGATAAAGGATACATCCGACCTAGCATATCGCCATGGGGACTGCCCATCTTATTTGTAAAGAAGAAAGTTGGGACAATGAGATTGTGCATTGATTATAGGAAATTGAATAAGGTCACGATTAAGAATAAATACTCCCTACCTAGAATCGACGACCTATTCGATCAACTAAAAGGAGCCGCTTACTTTTCCAAAATTGATTTGAGATCGGGTTATCACCAACTACGGATACGAAGTGAAGATATACCAAAGACAGCGTTTAGAACTCGCTATGGACACTATGAGTTCCTTGTGATGCCTTTTGGTCTAACAAATGCTCCCGCGGCATTTATAGACCTAATGAATCAAACATTCAAACTGTATTTGGATAAGTTTGTCATAGTGTTCATAGATGATATATTAGTTTATTCCAAACCAAGGATAAGCATGCTGAGCATCTGAGAATAATATTGGAGAAATTGAGGGCAAAGAAGTTATATGCTAAGTTTTCAAAATGTGAGTTCTGGCTGGAACGAGTGCAATTTCTTGGGCATATAATTGACAAAGATGGTATATCTGAGATCCTGCGAAAGTGAAGGCGGTTATGCAATGGCTGCAACCAAAAACCCCAACAGAGGTGTGAGAACACAAATTTATTAGTGAACGACTTATAATATAAATTTCTCCTACATATTATCTAACAAAATTATTTTCTACATCATCATGCTAGTGAGATTGAATTAAAATAAGAATGTTATGCTCAAGGGCATTTTAGTCATTTCGACAGGAGTTATGCCTAGGGGCATTCTGGTTATTTCGACCCAAAAATTTAAAAGTGTTCAAAATCATGAAACGACCAAAAATCCGGAATCAGCACAGAAAAATAGTGAATTGAAACGCTACTGGATTTTCAGTTTGACTTAGTTCATAGTTGACTTTTTGACCGGAGCATCGTATGGAAAAACAGATAGCGCCGTTGAAATCGCAGTGTGCCAAAACATAGGGATAAAGTATAATATTCTATTTTATGATTTTTGACTTTTAAATTATTATTTAATTATTAAATTAATCGGTTTGCAAATCAAGGCAAAATAGTAATTTAAATTCAAATCTTCAGCTAAGTTGACCAAGTGGGGCCCACTGACGTGCAGGCCCTAGACCTTTGTCTTTTTCCCCTTGGCCTCTTTCCTTTTCTTTCCTTTTCGTTTTTCCCCCGCAAGTCTTCTACAACTTCTAAAATTGCCAAATATGTGCTCAATCATTTTCTTGCATCGATGGGTGTTACTAGACGTTGTGAATCGTCCATAAAACACAGTGCCATCAAACCCTAAGTCACAATTGAGCCAAGCAAAAGTTTGCAGTTCTTTTTCTATGTTCTTGGTGGGAAAAAATTCAAAGTCCCCATTTTTGCATCTATTTGTGTTAATTGATAATTAGAATAGCATCTGGGAGTTCCTTAGCATCGATTTAAGCCTTCAATAGATCAAGGAAGTCAAGAGCCGAGCCGTTTAAGGTCGATTTACAGTCAACATATTTCCAGCATGCTTTTGACCACAGATCATATGTTTAGGCTCAAATCGGATGTGTTTGAGTCGATTGAAGGGTTCAATGGATTCCTGCAGTTGCAAGGATCATTTTGGTACCTTTCAATCGAGTGTTCGTGATGTTTTAAAGTTTGTTTGAATTTTCCTAGTGAGCTTGTGGCCGCCGATGATGGCTTCTTGGCCAAAACCGAGGATGATGAACATGGCCTCCCTATTCTTGAGGTTCCAGGTCACGAGGATGGTGAGATTCGATGTTCCATCAATCCTTTTGCCACAAAACCGAGCTTACCTTGTGATTCAGTGTGCGTATGTGTGTGTGTTGCCATGGCAGCCCACTATCAACGACCAACAGGTCGGCCGACTGGCCAGCTTGTCAGTTGGACGATCGGGGGTGGAGGAGAAAGGGATGGCCAGTCGACCAGTCAATGGTTGACTTGGTTAACTACCTTTTGACCGACCGCCTGGTCTGCAGGCCACTGCCATATCCAGATAGACTTGTAATTTACTAATTATGTACCACTTTAGATAATTCTTTACTAATCTAACCAATTAATAAATATTTAATTTTTATATAATTAAACTAATTATAGAAATCGGAGATGTACTTGCCTTAAACTGGCTAACTTGGGTATTAACAACCTTGCCTTGGTTTTTCTAGTCAATTCCTAGCATCCAAAATAACTCAAAAATGTCATTCTAGGGTTTCCGATTTCATATGAAAAAGTTATGATAGTTTGAAGTTCAGCATTTCTTGCAGAAAATTGCCCTAATAGTGCTTTTCAGCAGCCTACTTTGAATATTTTTATAAAATAGTAGAAAAATTTGATTTGAGAAAATCTTTTGGGATAGTAAACATAACTTATACCACTAAGTATATAAAAAATTTCATGATTTATTCATGTGTGGATTATTTTTGACATGCTTCCAAAGTTGACCAAAAACTTTGTTTTGCTTCTGTTCTGTTTTTCAAAAATCCGGCAAAAATATCAAACGATCATTTTTACTCCATTCCTTTTGAAAATAGTTTCTTCTTTAAATTATCTTTCATCATGAAAAATGTTCGCATAAACACACAATTAGATTATTTTATATTGATTTTACCGTGAAAGTCGTCGTTTCTCAGTTTTCCTGGGTCACTCGGGAATCATACATGCATGGTTCCCTTTTGACCAAGCTAACTCATACCTCAACAACAATACTTAAAACCATCTTTAAACCAATATTTAACCAACCTAACATGATAATAAGACCTAACATTACTTATATAAACAAGCCAAACAATCAATCCCAACACAAGCACCAACATGATTCCTCAATCTCCGCCATGCATCATATGTACTTTTAACCATAACTAAGCATGCTTGGCTATTAGAATATCACTCTAGACTAAACATATATTCCTTATAACAACCTGAAATCAGTGGTCTCATTAAAGAAAATCCAAGTTAAGACTAAGTTTATACCTTTCTTATACGCAACAAGAGCAAGAACAAGATAATGAGCCTCTCCTTTTGCCTTCTTGCTTCACCGGAACCCTATTTCTCCCTATAGAACCTCTGCCGTGGCTGCCAAGAGTGGAAGTTGAGGGTTTGAAGTCTTAAAGTGCTAGGTAGATAGTTTGCTTGAGGTTGCACAAAAACAAAATTGCAAGCAACTTAGGGTTTCACTTTCTCTCTATATATCTCTATGTTTCCCTCTAAGTAGAAATATGGAATGACCTCTTTCCCTCTCTATCTTGGAAGCTCGGCAGCAAGTAGGAGGGAGTAGTAGATATTTTTTTTTCTTCCCAAACCACCACAAAGATACAACACTTGGTCACCACAATACTTTGACATTTTGACCATTAAAAGTTTGACACCTCAAAGCTTTTTAAGGAAACTTCAACTTTTCTCTTCTTTTTTTTTCCAAAAATCAACATATATATATATATATATATATATATATATATATACACACACACATAATCCACACCCCACAAAGGGGCCATGGCCGAAATTCATACATGGTGGGGCCCTCGGCCCATCTTTTTCTTTCCCAAGCCCAAGCTTTTAGCCCACAAAATTTGTCAAGCCCAATTGTATCCTTTATTTTCTTATTACTTGGGCGAAGCTCACTTATTTATGCCCCTTTTATATTAGATTTACTAAGTCAAAACCTTGGCCCAATAATTTTTAATTCTTTTTCCCTTTAAGGCTAGGGTTTTTCCCCCGGCTCATCGTAAATTGGCTTGCCGCACATTTTTCCAAATCTAGTGTTTTTGCCCGCACAAAATTTTGTCATACATAAGATTATTGAAATTAGGATGTTTACAAGGCATTTTTACATAAAAATTCAAAGCTTCAATTTTTGTCAAAACTACAGGCCCGCGCAGATTTCGGTTCTCACACTGGGAACTTGTTTTATGGCCTTTGGGCCGCTGTACCTGAACTAGGCAGAGTCCGGCCTAATCGATGGGGTGGATTGGGCCCGTTGTTTGGGGAGGCCTGGGCCCAAGGCTCATAGTTTGAAAGTTCCTGACGGCGATGGTCCGGCCAAACTGAGGCAGATGCAAGATCTTTCGGAGGTTGATGGCTAAACTTGATCCTTCTGGATGCCGAGAGCCGGGTTCGATCCTTCTTTAGGCGAAGCGGGTCGCCAAACCTTGAGGATGACCGATCGCATGAGCTGCCATGTGAGATGCCACGTTGCCCTAATTAGGACTAAGGTGAAAACCCTAACCCTAATTTGGGACGATCTCCATCACCTCTTATGCAAGAGAGGAAAATAGATAAAATTTGAGCATGTAAATTCATTTGTTTAATTCATACAATAAACCATGAAGTCTATTGCTTAAACGAGTAATAATCTTTAATTTAATAGAGTAAGCATTGCCCTTTCCATATTTTGCTTAAGCCTCATAAATAGTTGTGTTTATCTTTTATCTTTGCAAATCTAAGTGTTACAAATACAATGCTTTATGAAGATTTAAGGATTTTATTATTATTATTTAATTTTAATTTTTAAACCCGATCCTTCTAGAATCGGGTCGGATAGGAAAACCGGGTCAGTCAAAATTACCATGCGGTTCTGATAGTATTGGGTTGGATACTTGGGCACATGACTGGCGATTAAGACTACCCAAGTAACCCGACCGGTCTTCTCATTGATTCTAGAATCTAACAAGCATCCGCCGCTGTATACCCCGACTTTTATAGTGCGATAAAGTCCGACGGCTTGGAACTAAAAGTATTGGAGTGCAAATTTGACAGAGGAAGGGTTTTAGGGTTTAAGAAGAACAATGACAAACATGGCTCCCGATGCTTCTGAAGCACTTGAAGGTACTCATATATGTATATGTAGAGATGTAATATATATGTACATATACTAGAGCTATTAAATTATAAAGGGTATTTGCTTGATTGATTTCAGTTCGGGAAAAAGTTCATCAGTTTCTCAACGCTGCTAGTAGTGGAAAGCTTGACCTACTAAAGAGTGAGTATGAAGTTACTTACACATTTAATTGCTTAATTTAGTATTTATTTATTCCCTCCCTCCGAAAGTAGGAGACCCTTTTGATTTCATGGAAGTAAATTTGCAAACTCATTCAAAATTAAAATTGATTCTCTTTGTAAGAAACAACTGTAATTATCATGAACTATTTAAAAGGTAGTACTATTTGTTGTAAAAAATGAATAAATAAATACATAGGTTATATTTAATTTTGAATTTTGGTACTTTGCATATTGACTTTAAAAAGTTGAAAAAGCTGAAATGATACTTTTTTTGTGTAACGGCAGGAGTTATTTTATGGAACTAATTATTTGTTCTTTAATTGTTGAATTTTGTGTTTGATAGACATAGCTGGGCAGCTGGATGACGGGAAGGGGCTGGCGCAAACTGTGGGAGATGTTAAAGATGCTAATAAGCGAGGGGCTCTTCATTTTGCTGCGAGAGAGGGAAAGACTGAGGTCTGCAAGTATTTGTTGGAGGAACTGAAGCTCGATATCAATACAAAAGATGAAGATGGTATTTGATTGATTTAATAATTATCCATCATATGATTATTAATTTTTTTTTTTATGTATATGCTATGTATAATGGATCACTTTTTAATGTTCTGTTTGTTGTGGGTCTGTTGATATTGAAATTAACATGCTGATGTACCTTTTTATGTTATAGTGACGAATATGAATTGCAGATGTTGCAAAGGTTG
Source organism: Pittosporum tobira (assembly GCA_032359685.1). NCBI lineage: Eukaryota > Viridiplantae > Streptophyta > Magnoliopsida > Apiales > Pittosporaceae > Pittosporum > Pittosporum tobira. Next base: position 13,804 of record JAUMHB010034800.1, on the reverse strand, counting down.
CAGTTTTTGTTCATTTGAGATTTTATTTGGTGATAGCACTAGATGAATCACACATATAAATCAAAAGACAAAAAAGCTTGAATTAATCACAAGCATTGAAGATCAGAATGCATAGTTTTTGCAAAGCGTTTGATTCTCAAACAAATACTCATCATTATGTTATTAGCGACAAGTGTAGTTCCTGTGGATCAGTTTCATCAATCATCAACTGTTCTTAAAGTCCTTTAACTTCGATTGCTCTTGAAAGTAGTTTAGCATACCTGTCATTTTTTTTGGTTTTTGTGCGTGTGTGTGAAGGTCCAAGATCAATATTTGATCTGTTGTTTATGTAATTTCTTATACTTTTTATACTGGAATGAAATCGAACCGTAGATAGCAAATCTTTGAGTTTTATTCTTGTTGCACTAATACCATGAAGAAGTAGCACCCTATACATGTAGGGCATGAATATCAGTTCTTACGCACCTGCCCATAATTCTGCTAAGAAGTATAACTTATTTTTTTGTGTGCTGTGTTAATTTTATGAGGCCTATATATGCTGACATGAGAATGTTTATTTTGCAGGTGATACTCCTCTTCTTCATGCTGCTCGGCAAGGACATACTGACACTGCCAAATACCTTATTGAGCATGGTGCAGATATAGCAGCCTCGAGTGAATTGGGGGCCACAGCTCTGCATCATGCAGCAGGAATAGGTGTGTTGTTGATTATTTCTTTAATCCAATATTTAACTCGCTTTTACATAACGTATAAAGCTTTTACATAACATATCAAGCTCTCCTGGCTTTCGGGAAGTTGCATCCCTTGTACTCTGAATAACCCACATATATTGGCGAAAATCTTGTATCTTTCTGAATTATATAATTGCACAAGTTAACATCTATACGATACATTCTCTCCATCTCATCAAATGTGTTTGTCTTTGAAACTGTGAAGTTAGCGCGGTCATTTGACACTCAAGTGCTACATTTAGATTATAATTTTTTTGTAAAATAGCTTCATCAAAACTATTATGTTGCACTTAAATGAAATTCTGAAAGGAAAGAAAAAAATGTAATTAAGGTGTTCATTTTCCCTTAACAAGTCGTAAATAAATGCTGCTTGAATGTATAGAAACATGACACACAAAACGGGATGATTGTTGTATTCTTCTTAAATGCAATTTGAGAAAGAACAAAGCATGAATCTCCACTCATCAAACAAAGGAAAGCATCGATGGTCAACGCCGTCATCTGAATCCATTGATTAAATTGAGGATTTTAGCTACTCCATATATATTTATTCAGTTTAGTAGAATATATAATTGTGGTGAGGCTAATACTTGATGTGGAGGGAAATCAGTTATTTAGTATTAAATATTTTATTTTATTAAGAGAAAAGTAATCGTAATTTCTTATTATCTTTTTTATTAGAATATTCCAGGAGTCTAATTAAGGTGACAGAGTATAGGAGTGTTTACAATTTTTAGTTGGTCATTAAGTCATAATTTTCCTATTTAAAGAGTTGTAATCTCTCATTATTAGCGATGAAATATTATTATGGATTGAGTTATTGAGTTTTCCTCAGTTATCTTCTTTTGATCTTGTTTCTTTCTTCCTGTGTCCTTACCTCCTTCCTTTATGTACATTGTCATTTATTGTTGCACATCTAAAAACCATTATTTTCTTTCTTGTAGGAGATATTGAGTTGATGAGGTTCTTACTTTCGAGAGGTGCCATTGTTGATTTGCAAAGTGATGCTGGTACTCCTCTTCTTTGGGCAGCTGGTCATGCCCAACAAGATGCTGTGAAAATTTTGCTGGAGCACCATGCTGATGTGAGCAGTCATTACTATCTTTTAAGTAATTTTGTCTTTTTGTGTGTAAATCTTCTTATTCTCCAAGGCTCATCCATGATATAATTGAGTCATTCTTGAGCACTTCTCTAGTGCTTGTCAGTTAGTTTGAACCCAGTCAATATACCAGGGAGCATCCCAGGACTAGATACGTATTCTTAGAGCTCAGATTGTGATGAACTTTGTTTAGAGGGTTCACTAGAAACTGCCTCGTGCGACAACTAATCAAAGCCTGAGCTTGGTTTTTGGGATGGATGGAGTCTTGAACCAAGATCTCTGGCCATTTTCAGTATAAGCATCCCGTGCAAACATTTTCTTGATGCTTATTTCACCCAAAAAAAGTATTTGTACTCTCTCCATTCCAAAATATAAGAGCAGTTTGGCTTTTTGAAAGTTGATTTGGAAAACTTTGGATTTAAAGTTGATATGAATTTATTTGAGTTTTGGAAATATTATTTTCTTGATGCTCGTATTTTTTAATACGGAGGTAATATTAAGCCTAAATATATACATATATAGAGATGTAGTTCAGTAGTTGAACTTAACTAAACTCAGTGGCTTTTCCAAACATATGTGCCCTTTGTTTCAAGATATAAGAGCATGTATGACTTTTCTAAAGTCGGTTAGAAACATTTGCAAATTCAAAATTGATATGAATTCATTGCTATTGTAAATTAATTGTATCATGTAATTAATACTAATAGTACTTCTTAAGTTGATAATTCATCAGTATTGAATTTGAAGTCTTACTTTGAATTTTAAAAGTAAAAAAATTCTATGATATTGTGTCCTGTGATTGCAGAATGATAAACAGGTTATCATGCCACTACATTTAAGTAAACTTCCATCCTTAATATCCGCAAATTTTATAAATGTCTCTTTTTGTGGAATAGAAGGGATATTATAAATAGAAGATTTTTTTTGCAAGACAACTCCTTCCTTTCCCGATATTCACCTTCCTGCTCCTATCTTATCTTTGTCTTTAATCCTTACACCTCCTTATTCGTATATGCATTATCCACAGTGAATCAGCAATTTGGGTGTTTGATTCTCTGTTTTGAGATTCAAATCAAAGTCAGGAAGGGATAGTCCTGGTAAACTCCACCTATTGTTTGTCAGTATAAATATGTAAAAATATGTAAATATTGTGTGGACAATTGTTAATATTTATGTAAGGTGTTTTTAATATTTTTATTATCTTAATGATTTTCTTTGTAATTTCTAATTTTTTTGTGGAGTGCAAAGATACAGTCAAAAATCTTCCTTGGATAATATTGTTCTCAAGTTGCATACTTATTTTTTGCAGCCGAATGCTGAAACTGATGACAATATCACTCCCCTGTTCTCAGCTGTGGCTGCAGGTTCATTGGCATGCATAGAGCTATTGATTCAGGTCAACTATTTGTACTTTGTATAACTGCAATTGTTTTCAGAAATTTTGAGTCATGTAAACTTGAATATTGCATTTACGTAATATCTTATCTGCTCTGAATTATGATGGCTTTGAAGATAGTTTGATACTCACTATGTCCCATTTAGAATATCACCAGGCTTCTATTTTTGCTGATATCCCTCATGTCTTGTCTTTTATGTTTGGCGTATTTTTTTCCGTTTAACATCATCATATTTTAATATATATATATATATATATATATAGGGAAAAGGGAATATGTGGCATGCCATAGCCAAGCTTGACTATAGATCACTCTAATAATGGCTTTTTAAAATGTTTTCTTGATAATCCAACCGTATAGATGATAAGAACATGAATAAATAAATAATTTTACCAATGTGTGTGTGTTTGTGTGTGTGTGTGTCATTCAGGTAGCCAGTGGGATGAGGCTCCAAAATCATCCCTCGCATTATCCATCGTTCATGATTTGATCTCAGCGATCAATTTTCATACCATCCGCTACTATTACTGGCGGAAGGCAATGACTCAAGGCCACACGATTGATATTTGGATGGTGGATTTTGCATAGGATATTTAAGGGTCTCATCCCACAGGGTACTTGGATGCGGCCCCATATTATAAGATATCTTTTATTCCATCAGTTTTCATCAAGCTTGCACATTCTTTGTACAGGCAGGTGCTCGTGTAAATGTAACTGCAGGTGGAGCTACCCCTTTACACATTGCTGCTGATAATGGTACCCCAGAAATTATAAACTGCCTGCTAAAAGCTGGAGCTGATCCTAATGTCTTTGAGGTTAGGTTACAAAACACTATATTGTACTTGGGAATCTTCTTCAAGATGATTATGACATTTTTCCATCGATTTAGGTTGCCTTTTTATGTAAATGAACTTATACTATACATTAATTAGTAATATCTAGGTGTGTATTTGCCATGCCAAAGTTGGTAAACTTTATTTATATAAGTAGTTTGATGTAATCTCTATCTCTTAGACTATGAAAACTACTTTCAGAATTCTTTTCCAGGCGTATGGGACACAATTGCCCCCATCCCTTCAACATGGCTTTGTCTATGTTCAGTTGGAAGTCCTATTCACTAGGGAGTATGGATCAGCTCTAGTTTGCTAGATCTGAAGTTTTAGTTGTTAAAATATATGAAAAGCATAACTCTGGTATTTCATATGGCATATAAAAATGGATTTAGTTGCTTATCAATAAATCATCTTCTTTTATCAAAAATATTATATATATATATATATATATAAACGGATATCGATACTCATAGTAATTTTAATGAAATTACATGTGTTTCCCAGGATGACCTTAAGCCAATTCAGGTTGCTGCAGCAGCGGGAAATAGGGAGGCTGTTTCAATTCTTTTCCCCTTGACATCTAAAGTTCAAACTGTTCCTATGTGGACTGTAGACGGAATAATCAAACGCATGCAGCAATCTGAGGCTACCAGAGAACAAGAGGTCTTTGGATGTATATAGATGCATGCACGCGCGCACACACACACACACACACACACACATATATATATATATATATTTAATTTAGTTTTTTAGTTTGAAATAAGCTCTTCAACTATTTGATGCTAAAAATTAGAGAAAGTAAACTAATATGTTGTCACTTTCCCTGCTTTCATAAAAATATAGTCAACATCATCAAGTTGATTCATAATTATCTGTTTTTGTCTATCTGTGACTATATGGACAGATATGGTCAAATTTATTGTTTACAACTTCCACATAGCACTAGCTCTGTTTTATGGGTTTTGGTTATCTCTTTTCTTTTTGGAAAATCTAGCTTTGTCAGATTCTTGAATATATTTAAGCATTGCAGGGAGGGAAAGCAAATCTGGAAGAAGTTAAATTGCCAGGGGCTACTGGCAATTCAAAACAAAATATGCCTAAGGTACCATTTTCACCAGGATTGAGTTCTGTTTCATTTTATTATTTTTTCCACTTAAATATTTTTGGCAGCAACCCTCTGCTTCTGAATTCTTGATGGTGTGTGCTATGGCTTGCTGAAATGTGCTCATAACTTATCAACATACTACTGATTGCTCAACACGACAGACCTAAGTATGCATCACGCATTACTGATGGAGTGTCTATTGAGCTCTTTTCCTAATTATTAAAGGAATGAATATTTAAATTTTAAAAATTGATTTTATATTCATAACGAATCAACCAATCAGGACAGACATATAGTTTTCATAAAAATGAATTCAGAAACATAAAAAAATAGGATTGGGAGTTTGGAGGAAAGACGCACTCAAATAATACATTATATTTGGTTTCGAGAAGTTGACCTAGCTGTCATGGTTCCGCTTAATAAATTAATTTTGGTAAGTAAAATTTCAGTAAATATTTATATAATTAAGATAATCATTAAGGTTGTGCTGATAAATAAAGATATTAATAAGTTTATCATGTTTTTGCACCATGTTGGAACTACGTTGTCAATGTGGTGACACGGAAGTTCTGAAGTTTAGTTGCAGTTTTTGTATAGTCGTATAATTTTATGATAATTATTATTTCAGGTGACCCTAGAGGCAAAGAAGAAGGCAGCTGAAGCGAAATCTAGAGCAGATGATGCTTTCAGACAAAAGGATTATTTAATGGCCATTAATTCTTATACGCAGGTACTTTTGGTTCATTTGGTAGTTCAAGATTATTATGTGTTCCTTAGAAACGATTATCAAGAAACTCTTTGTTGTGCCAACGATGGATTAGCCATTTAGCCTTTTAAGTTACTTCCCTCCCCGCCCCCCGCGGCTGTCCTTCCACAGAAAGAGCTCCATTTTACTTTCTTGAAAGTCAATCCTCAAAATTTTAAATTTTGAATTTAAAACGAATTATTCTATTTTTAGTCAATACAATACAATCGTGATAGTTGTAAAGTTTAACTTGGTAAAACATTTATTGTTTTTTGTCAGTACAATACAATCATGAAAGTTGTAAAATATCTAAAAAGTTTTACTTATTAAAACATTTGTGTTTTCCAATCCTAATTTTTAAAATTTTTAGTAGAATTTTGAGAATTGGCTCTTAAAATGCAAAAAGGGATTCAGATCAAAAAAGTTTTACTTATTTAAGTGTTTGCTGTTTAAAATTTTTTAGATTCTAGGATTTTGTGAATTGACTCTTCAAAATTGAAAAGGGACTCATTTTTTAGACTGTAGTTCACTTATAAGGTTGACATGATGGATTACTTCCATTCTTCTCACTTAATATTACTTCTACATGGTTGATGGTCTTTTACTTTCGTGAATTAGTCAAATGTTAATATTTCCCCGGTACCTGAAAGGATGACTTGAGTATAACCTAAGTTGTTTAATTCTGTGGTTTACAGGCAATTGAGTTCGATCCCACAGATGCTACTTTTTATTCTAATAGAAGTCTCTGCTGGATTCGTTTGGGTCAAGCTGAGCAAGCCTTAGCTGATGCAAAGATCTGCAGATCCCTGAGGCCAGATTGGGCAAAAGCTTGTTATCGGGAAGGCGCAGCTTTACGGTTACTACAGGCATGCTCTTCTTATCCACAGAAGTTCTACTTTGTTTTTATATATATATATATATTGTATATATATTTATGTATGTATGTTGTTTTTCACTGTAGAAATTCGAGGCAGCAGCCAATGCTTTCTATGAAGGTGTCCAGCTTGACCCTGAGAATAAGGAGCTTGTAACTGCTTTCAGGTTGTGATAAGAAGCCAATTATTTGTTTTAAATTTTATATGTTCTCTTACTAACTTCACTTAGGCTTTCGATAAAAACAAGTTAGCCTCTCAGGATCCTTCATTATCATTTCCCAGATATATGGGCCTTATTGAAGGCGCCTGAGATGTCAACTTGTAAATTCAGGAAGTCTTATACAATAAAAGTGTTTCATATTCAGTGTTTGATTTGTTCTATATGAGGCATCTGCAGCACCGGTTTGGGATTTGTCTTGGGATTATTAGTTGGAGTAACTGTTACTTAAGGGTCAGGTCACAATAAATAAATAGAATATGTAAATTAGTTTGATGATTGGTATAATAATACCATGACCAAACACGTAAATGTGAAAATGGTATGCTTGTAGATTTGTTGATAAATTCTTTTGATCCCATGTTTTGTTTGAAACCAAATTGCCAGACAATAGGTATCTAGTGCCTAGGAAAAATGAATTTAATTTTGAGCGCTAGGAAATCAGTTGCAAATTCGGATAAATAATTGGAAGATATTGAATGTATGATAGACACGGTAAAAGAAAGCCTTTCCTCTCAACCAAGAATGCATACTTTCTTGAACGATTGGGAACTAGGGTAAAGAAAAGAAGAGTTTAGAAATAACAGAAAAGAAAATGCCAGACATTTCCTAAAGCAAAATTGCAACTCAAAAATCTGCTAATCATTTGAGTTCTTTGCAGGGAAGCTGTTGAAGCCGGAAGAAAGTTTCATGGTACGAAACAACAAAACTTGTAAAGATGCATTGGAGAAAGAGAAAAGTTGGTGAAAATATGCTTGTGCGATGACTTGAAGTTCTACGTGAGGCATCATGAGACTAAACACCATTTCTGTAACTCGGCAGCATAGTTAAATTTCTTATGATTTTGCCAGTAAAAGTATGAAGCAAGATGTGGTATAATCATTTATGAACAGTTTTAGTTTATTTTGAATGCTTGAGTTTTGACATCGGGTTCATGTTTGGGGAACGATTTCCTTTACTGGGAAATGTTTTTATAATTGTTGTTTAAGACCTGCTAATTTTATTAATCATGGAAAGTGCTAAAAATACAGCTGGGGATACTTGTGATGTAAAGAAGGTAAGTGCAGCTGTCTTTTATTTTTATTTTTTAATTTTTTTCGAAGAGGGGGGGGGGGGGAGGGGAGGGGAGGGGGTGGGTGGGGGGCCGCGGGGTATAGAAACAGAAGCTTCTAGAATATAGGAATTTTTCTTGCCTTCATGGGAAGTACATGATGCACTACTGTTCTATGCACCTTAGGAAACAACTATTAGTATAATTGTTATGTTTGGTTCTTATTTTTTGTGGAAAGGGAATTAAATGAAATTTATTGAAATAGGATGGTTGTGGAAAGGGAATTAAATGAAATTTATTGAAATAGGATGGTTGTGGAAATGAAATAGTAACCGGAACCAAAATATAAGTTGTAAATGATTTTGAAAATAGAATACTGGAAACCAAAATCTCTCACGATAAATAAATATTTATTGTTTATTCTCAATTTTTTTTCATTTGTAATCGAAATTTCAGTGTTAATAATATATTTTTTTAAAAAGAAAATTAATGTAAAATTTTATTTTATTTATTTATTTTATAAGGAACAAGAATTAAACATAACTTTAATATTTACAATATCATGCAAAATTCTGCTGATATTGGAGCTGCCTTCGGGAAAATCTGCCGAAAGTGTGAAGAATTTTTTAGTATCTTATATCAATCTTTCGAAGGATGCCTACTTTTGATTTACTAGTTAGAAACTCATTCAAGACATGGACTAAATATGATTTTATTTATTTATAATTATTTTTTTTTTATATTTTCATACATATATTAAAAAATAATACAAAAATGTTTGTGCACATATTAAAATTTAATATCTATAACATTTAATCAGTCATCATAAGAATAGTAAAAATTTCAATCAAACTCGAAGTATAAAAGAAATTTATAAAATGCTTAATAACAGTTAACTACTATTAAAATGCATAAACAAGTGTGTGTGTGTGTGTGTGTTATCATCAATGCGCTATCAAATTAATTTTCAATAAAAAAAAAACTAATAATTCTTAATTTTAAAGATATAAAATTATACTACTTGATGTATCACTTATTTATTTTTCATATACTCTTTTATGTAAGTTATGAGATAAATTATATTAAGTAAATTACAATGTCTATTATTTTTCAGTTTCTCTCGTGCTTCTAGTTAAGACTGGGAAGCTCATTTTTAATAACTTAAGTGTTTAAAAAAAATAAAATTTAAAAAAAAACAAGTATATTAATACTCTATAGAGATAGTTTAGGAGGCAACAATAATCTTAATTGGGTAATAATAAAGTTTAGATTGCATTATAAATCTATTGCATCTATATTTTATTTGGAGTTTTTTGTTAAAAGATTTAGAAATGAGTATATTTGATTTAACCTCAAAAAAAATATAGAGGCAGAGTTAGCTTGGTTTCTTCCAAGATAAGAGAGCTAGATAACTTAGAATACGTTGTTTTCGTAGTTTTTGTGTACTTTGAAACTTGGACTCTCTTAGTTAAGTCGATATATATCTTATAAAATAGAGTTTAATTAATTTCATTTATGAGAATGAATGATTCTTGAACTAATCCATCTTTCTTGTCTTAGCCGTATATAAGAGTTTTATTGTTTTTAGAATTTTACTTAGTTAAATATAAATGTTAGAATTTATGAAAGTCTTTACTTCTTAACAAAGTTCTTTCAACATATGGATATACATAGATAGACATAGAGTAGTAGTAATTAAGAACTTTTCATGGATAAATAAATTCGATAAATTAATTTAAAAAATAAATCACGTAAATATGATTGACATTTTTAATTAATATTTATTTTTTAATTAATATTTTTTAATATTTAGATCTTAGTAGTTTAGTATAATTAGACTCTATGAGAGCTTTATTATGTGAAAGTGAATGAGAGAGTCCAAATGCTCGTATCAGGCACTTGTTGATACTATTTTTTTATAACCAAAATTATATCCAAAAATGAGGTTAATTTTTTAATTTTATCTTATAAAATAAAACAATAACAATAAATAAATATGTAAACTAAAATGTAATATCAATAAAAATATTACATCACTATTATTATTAATAATAAAAACAAATCAGGTTCACACCATGTAAGTAAATTTACAAAAGATCTAAGATATATGATATTAAATTTGGAAATATAAAAAATGAACACCTTAGTTATCTAATTAACTAATAGTTTTATATGCAATTAATGACTATTTCCTCATTCTTTTGAATATATGATTTTTTTTAAAAAATTATGATGATATATGCACACTATAAGTTTATAATTACACATTATTATAATATTATAGATAATATATTATTAAATTATATTATACAATTTCTTAATGCATTTAAGACTTGCATTTATCATCTTACAAAATTTGAAATAGTTAATATATTTATCGAATTATGGTTATTGATATTTAATACACTTAGAAAAGATTAATATCTTGAGTTGACTTAAATTTATAATACAATAATTTATAAATTATTAAATAAATAAATAATTAAAAATTAAATTAGTTCAAGATTCTTAATAACATATTTATTGAACTAACATTTTTAATTTAAATAAGTTTCAAATTTTGTGAGAATAATTTTTTCTTGGGTTTCATTATTTAGAAAAGAAATTAAAAATATTTATTATAAATAAAATTATTTTAGGAATCTAAAAATTAAGAATTTAGATCTCTTAGTAGTTTAATTTTGGTTCATTTTTTAGTTTGACTCTAATACTCTAAAGTGTAAAAATAATAATTTATTTATCTATTGGTTAAAAGCTAATACTAAATATGGTCAATTCCTTTTTTCTTTTGGTATTAAATTTATGTTTTTAATAATTCAATTTTTAGATATTAATAATATAGATTTTTAGTAGTTGTAAATTAGTGCTCTTTGAGATATTTGTTTAGTAGTTGTAACTTATTAGATTTTCTAAGAGAGCTCTATTTCTGTGAGAATAAAACTGAGAGAGTATTAAATTATTGAACTTTCTATGTAACGCCCTAGGACCCAAACACACTGGCCTAAGAGTACCAACCAAATCCACTGGCCAACCATAGGTCTGACCCAAAAACTTAAACTATTAGTTACTCTTGTTAGTGAGCTAAAATTTATATAAGGTTATTATTATTCTCAAACTTAACCGATGTGGGACGGAGTATTACAAGCTCTCCCACTCAAATACTTGACGTCCATGTTAAGCCCAAACACAAATAAGACTCCGGGTAGTGTAACCACACTTTCGGCCAGGTCATGGCTCTCATACCATTAGTAATGCCCTAGGACCCAAATACACTAGCCCAAAAATACCAACCAAGCCCACTGGCCCACCACAGGCCTAACCCAAAAACTTAAGCTATTAGGTACTCTTGGCAGTGAGCTAAGACATATATAAGGCTATTACAATTCTCAAACTTAACCGATGTGGGATGGAGTATCACACTTTAAATGTAACTGTTACACCCTAGTCTCCCGTCTAACTACTAACTACGAAGAACTGGTTGTCAAATACATTTTTTACCTCTTTTATACCATACAATAATATTATTCCTCATTTAATCTTTCTAGGATCTACACTACATTCCTGGTCTGTTGCGAGGCAGCAAAAAACACATATATATTACAAACAATAATCAATTACAACATTTGATAATCAACTATTCACGTCAATCATCTTTCTCGATCTAGAAATATCCCCAGCTACAAGTCTCGTCCAATATTCTTTAAGCTCTTTCTGACGGTCTATTCTTGCTAAAAAACATTTAAACATAACAAGAGTGAGCGAGTTATGCACAACAAGTACATCCATCTCAACACTGTATAGCATTCATAATCAAAATATTTTCAAAACTTTTCAAAATAAAATTGTTTCTTGAAAATAAATACAAAGCATTTAATCTCCAAATTTCTCATTTTATGTTTCATTTCTCATTCACCTAGTCTGTTTTATAGACCGAGCCCACATAATATTACATTTGCCCAATCTATTTTATAGACTAAACCTCCCATTGTTATGTAGTTTTTCTTTCATAAGGTTGCATGAATCAATACTTTTCAAAACAATCGTCAAAAACTAAATGCACTCTCATATTCACAAGGAAACAAACTCATGCATTCACAACAAACAAAACCACGTACAGTGAACACAAGAAACCGTACGTGAAATAGGGGGCAAGAGATGTACTTGCTTGTGCTATGTTTTAACTTACTTTCCAGGAATACCTTTACTGGCTCTTGCACTTGTTCTGACCTTTAAATAAATTCCTATACCCATAAATAACCTTATATTAGTGACCTCATTAATTTTCATAGCTCTTGATTCCATTTGATCCATTTATTCATATAATGTCTTATTTGAGATCGAATGAGCCCATTGTACTTAAATATATTCAAATTATTCTACAAAATCCCCTCAAAAATTTAACCATTTTTAAATCTAAGAATAGGCCTAAGAATCACCAAATTACAAATTACTATGAAGGAGATATCATTTTTCAAAGTTGGGTCAATTTTCAAAACTTTCTGGACTTAAATATGTATAACTTATTTTTACAACTCCTATGTTATCATAACCTCTTTTTAAAGAAAATATACTTCAGTAGATTCACATGGTCCCTTGAATCACTCAATTTGGACTTATAATGAAAAAGATATGATTTTTACTAACTTCCCGAAAATTCTGCTCTGTAGTAGGTTTCTGCAGCGTACTTTGTGAATTTTACTAAACTACTAAATGACCACAAAATGATCTTAAATTTTCTATAAATACTATAAAATTATCCAAGTATTCCAAGAAAAAGGTTAGTAAATTTTTGATAAAAATATTATTTTTTATGATTTCTCAAAGTTGACCAAAATTCCGGATTCATCCGTTTCTGCAGAAAGCTAATGCAGTCTCTTTCTAGCAATTTATTAAAATATCAACTAACCGCCATTTTGGATAAAACTCTGGAACTCAAACTTTACTAAGTTAACTATGTTCTTAAAAAGTTTCATGGAAAACGTACACGTTAATTATTTTGTATGATTTTTCAAACATGTGTTGCAATTTCAATTTTTCCAAAACTCTCAGTATGTATGATTTCCTGTTAAATTCATACAATCCTTTAATCTATGATCCATAATTTCTATTACTTTGTTTAGCCTTTAAACATATATAATCATGGCTTGATAAACATTTAACTAAACATGTAACATAATTATACCATCCCCAATCACAAACTCCAACATATAATCCCATCCTCCTTCCATACATAATCAATTATCTACTAATCAATCAAGCACACTACAATATATCAACTACAAATCCAATCATGACTTTTTATTTAAACTTAATCACAAGCTAGGGTTAGGGTTTGCAACTAATTTGATGATTCCAATTCAAGTGTTAAACTCCAAAAGATGTAGCTCCTCCAACTTTCTTTTTCTTGAACACCAATGGATATATTGTAAGAACCCAATATTTTTTAAAATTATTGTTGATGAAATAAACTATAGGGTGCTAAATACAAATTTTAGTTTTTGACATAAAGAATGTTTAAGTTGCCGTCAGGGAATATTCGTTTTGGTACCATTCGCCGCATAACGACAAAGTATTAGTGGACCCCACAACGGAATACGTGTGGACCCTACTAATATTTGTCGAACGACTTTTGAGCCACTATAAAATTCGAATAATTTTTGGTCTGTCGCTTTCTGTTATACTATTACTCCGATAAAGATTGCAACAATAATATAAGTAATAGTAAATCTTGATGTGGACGTCTACAA